>SJYW01048565.1:210689-264499 GCA_006410735.1 Raphicerus campestris
TATATGCATTAGTATACTGCAGTGGTGTTCTTTCTGGCTTACTTCACTCTTTATAATAGGCTCCAGTTTCATCCACCTCAATAGAACTAATTCAAATATACTTGTTTAATGGCTGAGTAATATTCCATTGTATATATGTACCACAGCTTTCTTATCCATTCATCTGCTGATGGACATCTAGGTTGCTTCCATGTCCTGGCTATTATTAACAATGCCTCGATGAACATTGGGGTACACGTGTCTCTTTCAATTCTGTTTCCTCAGTGTGTATGCCCAATAGTAGGATTGCTGGGTCATAAGGCAGTTCTATTTCCAGTTTTTTTAAGGAATCTAGGCAGGAAACAGAAATAAAATATATATAGATTAAAAAAAATCTTTTCAAAATTATAATCATTGGCTAGTATAATTTAATTAAACCCTTTCCAGATCACTCCACCTATTTCTTGTTGAGCTCCAATTTTGGTTATATATAAATAGTAGAGAAGTTTTGTTCCATCCAGGAAAAAATCACATTGGTTTAATTTAGAGCAGTGTTTAGTTATAAAGGTAGGTTCTTAATATGTTTGTGCTTATTAAAAATACAAGTAGCACCTATAATTTGAATTTGTTTGAATCCTGGATCTTTACATATTTAATCTTATATAAATATTTGAAAGTCATTTCTCCAGACTACTTTAATTCAATTAAATCCCCTGCTAAATTTCCCATAATATGGCAGATTTCAATTTAATCCAATTAAAAGATCTGCTAAATTTTCTATAATATTGTGCATTTTCCTTGACTGAAAATTAGAACAGCCTTGGAAGCCTTTCAAAATTTCCAATGACCCTGTTTCAACTTTCGAAACCCGGTTTGTTTTAGCATAAAGATCTTGCACAGGTAATTAAAAAAAATTCTCCGCATGACTTTTAATGCAAAGCCAGTTCTGAGAACCACTAGTTTAAAACTGTTACTATTCATATTGTCAAATGTTCCCTGGCACATCTACATATAAAAGTAGCCACAGGCTTGTTTCATTTCAATTTCCTTTACCCTCCTGGATTAGTATATGCCTGGTATATCAAGACGAGGTATCTAACAACATTTCCAGAAACATTCTAGAATGAAATGAAAGCCCAAGTAACTGGATGATCCTGCATATTAGTGTTTCTTGAAATTTAATGTATAATCATTCATCTGGGGATCTTGTTAAATCACAGATTTTGATTTACCTGGTCTTGAGGAGGGGAATGGGTTTCTAAATTTTCAGCAAGCTTCTGTATAATGCTAATTATGATCTTACCACTCCATGTGCCATACTTTAAGTATGAAGACAGAAGACTGTGCTTGCAGCTACAGCAGCTAAAGTTGGGGAGTTCTAGCCTTAAGATGTTAGAATTCTAGCTGAGTAACGACTGTTTCTCTCCTCAACAAAAAATAGGACTTGTATACATTCTCTAGGGCTTCTCTGGTGGTTCAGCAGTAAAGAACCTGCCTGTAGTGCAGGAACCACAGGAGACATGAATTCATTCCCTCAGTGGGGAAGATCCCCTGTGGGAGGACATGGTAACCCGCTCCAGTATTCTTGCCTGGACAATTCCATGGACAGAGGGGACTGGTGTGCTTTGATCTATATGATTGCAAAGAGATGGACACAACTCAAGTGAGCTAGCACACATGCATACATTCTTTAAGCATTCTTCAATGAGAGATCATGGCATATACTAACTTCACTTGTTTTCCATACTTAAGAAAGCATACAGGTATATACATGAGAGGCCATAGAGGTAATTTTAATTTTTCTTAATTATTGAAAGTCAAACAAATTGCACTCAGTCACTTGAAGATCATTTGTTGTTGTTCAGTCGTTCTGTTGTGTCCAACTTTTTACAATCATTAATTATAGACTATTTAAAACAAAGCTAATACAGTGTCTTCATTGTAAATAAACACCTTAATGTCATGCTGATGCAACCTGGAGCTTAAGTTTTGGGGCCATGTGTGCCTTGAGCAACAGTCACTTTGTGCTTAAACTTTGCAATTGACAATTTTCATCCTACAGTCTTGGCAGTAATATAATTTTGGAAGATCTGAATAGCAGACCAGGAAACATGGTGGTGGAGTCAGTGTTATAATTGGGTGAGACATAAGGATGAAGGACAACCTAGCTCACTACACAGAAATGGATAATTTAGCTTCTCAATTAATATGCAGGCAAATATAAGAATCAGCAGAGAATTTGAACTAATGTAAATGATATTGTCCTGTATTCAGGGTTCCTTTTAATTACTTACTAGGAACTTTTTCTTTCTTTCTCTCACTTATTTTTTAAATTCAAGAACCTTGACCAAGTTAGTTATAGCAATGAGAACTGGATAGTTTGTGAGCAGAGAGCCAGTAGGTCATAGCCACCAGGGTTTGTAACTAGATCCATTCAAAAAGTAAAATATTGGGAACACATGTACACCCATGGCAGATTCATGCTGATGTATGGCAAAACCAATACAATATTATAAAGTAATTAGCCTCCCATTAAAATAAATAAATTTATATTTAAAAAATAAATAAAATAACAAAAGAATAAAAGAACAACATCAAGAATCTAGCCTTTGATTCCACAATTCCACTCTCAGTATTTATTCAAAACAAAGAAAATATCTTGAAAAAATATATGCACTTCCAGGTTCATTGCAGCATAATTTACAATAGTCAAGATATGGAAGTAGCTGAAGTGTCCACTGACAGATGAATGAATAAAGAAAATGATAAATATATATATATAGTAAAATGTTTCCACGAAAATCTACTTTTCAAAGGTGGTTGTTCTTGGACTTGATTGTCCTATCTAAAATTTGCTGAAAGTTATATTATTTTGATTGGATTATTTAAATAAAATGGTAATATCCTGAGGCTATTTCTTAATTCATATGGAGACATTTTAATAAACTGATTGTGTGAGCATGCACAAGAACATCTAGGAGGTTTCGTACAACTTCTCTACAAATCCACCCATATGCAGACAAATACACTCTGGCACACAGACTTATAGTTAATAATGTGTATTATATTTTCAGGATCATAATTGTTTTAGTCAACCCAGATACTTTTCTCTTTATCCAACCAAACATTTTCAAAGCTCATTAACACATCACTTTATAATTATAATTTCTCTAGGCACAGCATTTTCTTGTTGATTGCAGGGTGGAGAATAGTTCCCTTTGGTGCCTTTTTCTCTCATCTGGAGCAAAGAGCCTAACTGCTGTGACCACTTATGAGAAAGACTTGGCACACCAGAAGCCCAGATGGAGGCCACTCTAGCGTGCTTCCACAGGCTGCAACCGTGTCCTCCACTGGTTTCCGGACTAACTCCTCTAAAGACCTCTTGAATTGCTCTACTGCTGACATTTAGAATAGGTATGTATTTCCTTTTTTGATTAATTTCAAATAGCCTATAAGTAGGTTATCTTTCTGTGTTTTATTAATGAGAAATATGCACATTTCTGAAAAATTGAGCAATCATTGCTAAATGTGTACAGCTCAGTTCAGTTGAGTCGCTCAGTCATGTCCAACTCTTTGCTACCCATGAATCGCAGCACACCAGGCCTCCCTGTCCATCACCAACTCCTGGAGTTCACTCAGATTCATGTCCATCGAGCCAGTGATGCCATCCAGCCATCTCATCCTCTGTCATCCCCTTCTCCTCCTGCCCCCAGTCCCTCCCAGGATCAGAGTCTTTTCCAGTGAATCAACTCTTCACATGAGGTGGCCAAAGTACTGGAGTTTCAGCTTCAGCATCATTCCTTCCAAAGAAACCCCAAGGCTGGTCTCCTTCAGAATGGACTGATTGGATCTCCTTGCAGTCCAAAGGACTCTCAAGAGTCTTCTCCAACACCAAAGTTCAAAAGCATCAATTCTTCCGCACTCAGCCTTCTTCACAATCCAACTCAAAATATGTACAGGAGGATATAAAACAATCAGATTAACAGCCATGATGTTAAAAAACACCATGCCTCTTCAACCCCAAATAACAGTTAAATGACAGGCTCTACTTGACTCAAGGTTCTCAATGATTTTTCTTTTGTTAATAATTATTGAATCAAGAAACATTAATATTGGGAATTTCAATTTTGTTAACAGGAACTTTTCAGGATGTCTGCACCCTAAACATGTTGATTCAGTGGAAGGAAAGAGTGATTTCTAAAAAGCTGATTTGATTGATGTAGTAACTTTTACAGTTAGATTTTAAAGTTTCTCTCTCTTGATATGAAAGAAAAAAATCTTAGTTGAAAATAAAACTACTTTATTCTTAAATGTCAAGATCAGGTACAATTAAAAGCATGAAACAATGGTAACGGTTTATTTAAATAATGGTCCCTCAATAAACAGAGCTTAAGATACCACGAACTAAGTATGTATCTTCAGAGATGCATAAGATACTATAACTCCAAATATCAATGCTTAGCTAAATGCACACCACAAAACTGACTAAAACAAACTATTTTCTGGACTGTCACTCAAAATTGTATTGTTTGCTTGGTCATTTTAGTATAAAGTGGGCATGATTAAAAGCCAAACTGAAGTGTTCTACGAAAAATTTCAGAGTGATGGAGTTTTATTTCAGTCATTTTTTTAAAGTACACATTCTCTAGAATTATTTTGATTATAATTATCTTCCTATTTCTTAGTTTTATTATTTAGGGTTCATGAATTGACAGTCCAGGTTAGATAATGATTTGCATTTTCATTGAAATCCTAGTCTCTTCCAAGTGCAGAGTTGGGTTTTTTGCGGCTTCAAACTCTCAGCTTTTCAAGATCAAAACCCAGACACTCATTTGCCCATTTGTACTAATTTCTAGGTTCCATTAGGATTAAGTGCAATAGATTTATATTCATTACTATTTTCACTCACCTGTTCTACCACTTTTAATTGTATAAGACAAAGTTACGACCTTTTTATTAAATGCAACAACATTTTAGAACACTTGTATTGTGAAATCAACTTTAACTCAATACTGCAGTTTATCACATAGTGATTATTCTTAATAAAGAAAGAATATAGGATACAGAAATATTACTGATAGTGATTCAAATATTTAAAAAGCTGCACACCTAGAACAGTATGTGCTTTGAAATAAAGAAATCATTAACGTCTTCAAGAGGGCATCAATTTGAATTGGGCTTGAATAATAGGTAAAGGAGGAGGGCATGGCAACCCACTCCAGTATTTTTTTTTTTTTTAAGAAAAGCAAATTTTAATTTTTCTTTATTCCTCTCTTGAGTTNTGCTTTGAAATAAAGAAATCATTAACGTCTTCAAGAGGGCATCAATTTGAATTGGGCTTGAATAATAGGTAAAGGAGGAGGGCATGGCAACCCACTCCAGTATTTTTTTTTTTTTTAAGAAAAGCAAATTTTAATTTTTCTTTATTCCTCTCTTGAGTTGAAATTTTTGACTCTTAAGGGGAAACTTTCTGAAACTTCATGTCTCCCAGACTTCTTCTGTCATCAAAAATCTTTTCATTTTTTAACTGACTTGATAAGTTCTATCTTTTTCATGAAGCCTGAGTTTGCCATTCCAACTCACAGNCAACCTAGATGTCCATCAGCAGATGAATGGATAAGAAACCTGTGCTACATATACACAATGGAGCACTACTCAGCCATTAAAAAGAATACATTTGAATCAGTTCTAATTAGATGGATGAAACTGGAGCCGATTAAACAGAGGGAAGTAAGCCACTCCAGTATTCTTGCCTGGAGAATCCCATGGACAGAAGAGCCTGGTGGCTATAGTCTATGGGGTTGCAAAGAGTCAGGCACAAGTGAAGTGACTTAGCACACAGCACAGTGAGTAAAGGGGTTAATATTAATTTAACCCTTAGTTCTAGTTCATCATGTAACACATGTAACAAATATCAAAGTATTTGCTGGCTGTGCCTAGTCACTCTTTAGGAGTGACTCTTTAGGACCCCATGGACTGTAACCTGCCAGGCTCCTCTGTCCATGGGGATTCTCTGGGCAAGAATAAAGGAGTGGGTTGCCATAACCTCCTCCAGGGGATCTTCTCAATCCAGGGATTTAGCCCGTCTCTTGCACTGCAGGCAGATTATTTACCATCTGAGTCACCAGGAAACCCAAGAATTCTGGAGTGGGTAACCGATCCCTTCTCCAGGAGATCTTCCTAACCTAGGAGTGGAACTGGAGTCTCCTGCATTTCAGGCAATTTTTTTACCAGCTGAGCTACCAGGGAAGACTGTGCAAGATATTTACTACTATTTTACTTTTCCAAATGAGAATGAAGGTTCAGAAACATTCAATAAAGTACCAAAGAAATATAGTTAATGAATACTGGGTTTGGATTTTAATCTAAATTGGTCTTAACCATTCTTTTCTCTATTCTACTGTATAGGAGACTTATGACAAATGATGATCTTTCTGAAGAAACACAGAACTATACATGTGTAATACGCATGTGTGCTCAGTCTCTCAGTCATGTCTGACTCTTTGCAATGCTGTGGTTTATAGCTTGCCAGGCTCCTCTGTCCATGGGATTTCCCAGGCAAGAATACTGGAGTGGGTTGCCATTTCCTTCTCTAGGGGATCTTCTCAACCCAGGGCTTGAATCCACATCTCCTGCTGGCAGGTGGATTCTTTAACACTGAACCAGCAGGGAAGCCCTCCCTTATGATACTAATGAAAAAACTATGATCCTGATACATCAAAAGAACTCCCTAAAGACATTCCCAAATTTTAGTATTGGAGTTAGAACTAAACTTAGGTGTTTTGATTCCTAGTTTGATTTGTTTTCCTCAACACCCTATAGAATTATATCACTGAAGCCATAGGTGAGGACATTGTTAGGAAAAATAAATATACGCTTAGGGTCTTTAAAACTCTCTTCCAGCTGCTAAACATTAGGGATTAAAGAACTTTCTACATGGCTCTACAAATTAAAGAATAGATATCAATAGCATGAGATAAAGGAGGGAAAATTCTGCTGCTGATTATATATTGTCTCATCAGAAAACAAAGCCTGAGGAGTACTTCCCTTTATTCAGATGATCAGAACAGCAACTGCAGTAGCGAAATCACCAAGAAGAGGCTGACATCTTGAAATATAGCAGGGGGAACATGGATGAGCCATGGATATCATGAAGAATTACTGAAAGAAGTCTTCTAGAAGAACATCTATTTGAGGGCTATTTAACCAGGATGATAATTATTGTTTTTTGATTGGTGACTTATTCCTTGCACTGTCTCATAGGAAATGCACAGGTACGAAAGCTATAATCTTAGACCTAGCAAGGGTCTAGGTACTGAGCTGCAGAAATATACTGTTAACATATCTACACACAAGATGTATGTTTGGAAGAAGATAACCATGTTGCTCAGCAACTTTAGTACTAATATTTTATAATTGAAATGCTTTCAGTATTTTAAATACTTTCAGTATTTTAAAGGTAAAACCTTTTAAATTTATAACAGCATAGAATATAACTTTAATTTTTTTTCTGAAGCACGCATATAAACTAACATATGTGCCAGCTCTTGTAGTCTGATTTCAAGTTTGGAATAATTTTCAGTTTAACAAATATTTTTCTTTAAATCTAAATAGGTTTGGTCCTTCAGATCAGCAACAACTATAAAGGAATGGTCTAGAATGCAAAAGTTTCTTCCCTATCTGCTGAAAGGACCCTGCAGTATATAGTCTACCTCTGTTCACTTTAGTCAGAACCTTTTTACTCATTCAGGTGGGAGTTAAGAACTGGCAAGTTTCTTTACTTGTTTTACTTTTAGGCAAGTATGTATTAGAGAGACAGTGGTGAGGTGTCCAACCTTTACTGGATGACAGCTTCATTCTACTTCTTGTCAAGGAGATTTATATCACCTTTCTGACCTGATATTTTTAATGGAGCATATTCTTTGGAACATGAATCTGATGTCATTTTAGAACGATTCAGCACTCTTCCTTCTCACCTGACTACTGCCTTCTAGATTAATTACAAAGATTAACAAAATGAGAAGCGTTAAGAGCATGATACCTAGGGTGCCAAGGGATGGATCTGATTTTTTATTAGGAAAAAGATTATTCTGAGAATTCCAACTTAAATATGTGATGAACTTGTAAGTGGAAGCAAACAAGAGCATGCAATATATTCACATTGTTTAAATACCCATTGCTATAACCTTTACAAGCTGACCAGAGGATTGCACTATTTTCTAATTTATTTTGATTCTATTCAACATAGTGCAGAGTTCTATCTTATACATTTAGCAACACTGACAAGAAGTTATTTATGACTGAATCTAACCATGTTGTTTTTTTGGATGGCTGAATTTCCTGGATTACAGTCAAAAAGAAGAAGAAAAGAAGGAAAAAAAAATCTTTAAATCATGTCCTTAAATCAAGTTGATTCATAAGCAGTGCTTCCTATTCTTGAGTGAAATGGAGCATATTTAAATACACAGCTTTGAGAGTTTCATTTACTACCTTGATACCATGAATTGTCATATTGATGTAGCACAAATGCAATGAGATTTATTACCATTCATTCTGGAAGAATAAAAGAATGACTAAAGCTGACTTACTGTAAATTTCAAGTTTCATAAAAGCTTTCCAAGCAGTAATGCTTTACAAATGATTAATCACCTGACAGCCATTTTGTTTTTATAAATGAACATTACAAAATTAGTGAATGGTATAGAATATAATTTCAAAATAATTAGGATTACCTACTATATTTGGCCATTTGATTTATTATCCTGTGATATTCAGATTAATAATTGCAATTTCCCATTAATATGGGAAGTTCAACTTCTAAGAAAGTTTATAAGAAAGTTGTTTGAAATATTCATAGTCTTTTGGCAGTCTTTCTTTTTAATGCCATAAAGTTTGAAGCATTTATAGGTGTCTGATGTGAATCAAGAAACCTAGTAGGATCATAAAAATGGCAATATCTGGTGTCCTTACAGTAAGGACAACTATTGTTTGTGAATTTTATGTTTATGGAACTTTTAACATTTCGATGGAATAAAACAGAGTTGATTAGTTTTTATCACCTTGACATTTACTTTCAATCAATAGAAGACCATTCAGTTTAGAGTCAATTAAGTCATTTAAAATTGATTTCAAATAATATCTTGGAGTTATGATATAAAACGTCAGCAGCTAGGTAAAATTCAGAAATAAAGTTACCCTGACCTCACTTCGATATACACAATTTCATGATATATATTTTGGAATTTTCATTTAANTATTATTCAGTTTAGAGTCAATTAAGTCATTTAAATTAGATTTCAAATAATATCTTGGAGTTATGATATAAAACGTCAGCAGCTAGGTAAAATTCAGAAATAAAGTTACCCTGACCTCACTTCGATATACACAATTTCATGATATATATTTTGGAATTTTCATTTAATTCTTAAAAAAAAATTATTGGAGTATACTTAATCTACAATGTCATGTTAGTTTCTTCTGTACAGTGAAGTGAATCAGCTATACGCATACATATCTCCACTGTCTTTTTTTTCAAGACTTTTTTCCTATATAAGCCATTACAGAATATTGAGTAGAGTACCCTGTGCTGTACAGCAGTATGTTATTTGTTAATTCCTACAGAATTTCATTTTGAGTTTAAAAGAAAGCTAATGAGATTTTCCTCAGGATTCCAAAGATTGAGTAGGATTTAACTTTAGCTCTTACCATATTGTAAAAGCAAAGCAGGTGAAAGAGGTGGGATGGAGGGAGGGTAGAAGCCTAAACTGTGAGAACACAGAATTTAAAAATTTTGAGTCAATTGCTGTTGCTTTGTGCAATTTTCTGAAATCTCATTTCTCTCTTCTGAATAGTACTCAAAAGACAAACAAGGGGATCAATTTGGCAAATTCTTTTGTCTGATATGTCTATCATGAAGATAAATTATCTCAGAGGTTAATTGCAGTTTTTTCATTCTCTGATTCTGACATTTGCATATGAGCACATCAAATTTTGTAACTCTTATTTGCTGCTGTTTTCCTACTTTTGAACTTAGACCTTTTCTAAAATTGTGTGGGAGGATGTGAATTGTAACATATGTCCCAAGAAGCTTAATTTTAAATATAACTAATGTGAACAGAATATATTTTTATATGTGGTACTGGATTCATCTTTTTCATACTTTTGTGAACATCAATTTTATGAATATTTGTATTGCAACATACTTTATTGATTTACTAGAAAAGGAATCATGATTATTGTAAAATCATTCAGTGGTATAAATAGCTTATATGTAAGTTTCTTTTTTTTTTTAAGATGAAATAGTTTTGAGTGGATACACAGCAAATGCTACAAATACATGATTATAATACAGAAGTCAAATTGGGGAAACTTATCTATGTGTCCATTAGTCAATAAATAGGAATTCTAGATGGATATAAGTTGTAAAACAACACACCACTTTAGTGTTCTTTTAGCTTTGTACCTTAATGTCTGCATATCTAACTCAAGACAATTTTGAACAATAAGTAGATTCTGCAAAGGTTAAGCCTATAAAAAGATTACATTTTTCATTGTTTTAAAATCTAAAGAATTACATACCTATTTTTAAAAAGTGATTTACTAGAAAAAAAATTATTTCAGATATATTCTCATAAGGAATATTTATAATTTCAAGGTTATACAAAATTGAACTATAAAAGCAAGCCATTAAATAATACAGAAAATGCTTTGCCCTTACTGTATACATTTGAACAGAACTTTAACTAAATGATAACAAAATACAGACTAGTAAAGTATAAATTTTATTTACTTTCCTTATTAATTTGGACAAAGGATAATGGCTAAATTAGCACACTGCATTGTCAAAAGCTCTGAAGTTCTCAAATTCTCTTCCTTTCATTATCACTAACTTTAAACTTCTGGTTTCTGATTTCAATCAATCAAACCAAGATTAAATTAAAGATATTGGAGACTTTTCATAGTCAATTGCTTAGTATTTAACAGCAGAATTGTTAAAAAAAAGAAGCAGCAGTGGCACAGTGCTACCTCTGGCTACATCAGTGTGTAAGGGAAGTTCATAATTCTTGAAACATTGTCACATTTCATTTCTATACCACCATATTTCCTTGGCATCTTCTAACTCATTCCTTCTTAGAGTTTTAATTTCCTAAATTACACTGACAAACAATAACAGCTTTCCCCCAGTGGTGGTTCTTGATTCTGGATGAATGTTAAGAATTAGGCTTATCTCAGGTAGAGATGGAGAAGGGAGAAAGAAATTCCATGGACAGAGGAGTCTGGTGGGCTACAGTCCATGAGATCACAGAGTTGGGCATGACTGAGCTCACACACACACACACACACACACACACACACACACATACACACACACACACACACACATATATAGGTAGAGAGGTTTCACTGGGGGAAAGAGAACAGGAAAACTACCAGGGGTCACTCAGAACAGGCAGTTAAAAAAAAAAAAATAGAGGATTAGAGATGATCACCCGGCTTGACATAAGCACTTTGGTATTTACACACAGGAGGCCGGCCGAGGTAGGGGTGGGGTGGGTGGTGGGGAGTGCTAAGCCATGATGTTCTTAAACATAGAGTGATATATTCTTCAATTTCCTAGTGCCTGTGAAGTATAGACAACAAAGAGGGAGTCAGATGCCAGCATGCACTCAGTTTCCAGCATTTCTCAGACTTGGAGCTACATAGTGTGAGAGGGTGGAGAGATAACCTAGGAAGCAGAAGACAAGGACTTATTGTAGACTTTCAAGGTAAAGAAACTGAGCATCAACTAAGCTCCCAATCAAAACCCCAGGTATCTCAGCAAGAAAAATAAGGTTGAACAACAGGTAAGCTTGGCTAACAAAAGTCTCTATGGACAAAGCTATGGTTTTTTGAGTAGTCACTTATGGATGTGAGAGTTGGACCATAAAGAAAGCTGAGCACAGAAGAAGTGATGCTTTGAATTGTGGTCATGGAGAAGACAAGTCTTAAGAGTTCCTTGGACTGCAAAGAGATCTAACCAGTCAATCCTAAAGGAAATCAACCCTGAATATTCATTGGAAGCATTGATACTGAAGCTGAAGTTCCAGTACTTTGGCCACCTGATGGGAAGAGCCAACTCATTGGAAAAGACTCTGATGCTGAGAAAGATTGAGGGCAGCAGAAGAATAGGGTGACAAAGGATGAGATGGTTGGCTGATATCACCAACTCAATGGACATGAGTTTGAGCAAAGTCTGGAGGACCGTGAAGGACAGGGAAGCCTGGTGTGCTGCAGTCCATGGGATCACAAAGAGTCAGACATGACTTAGCAACTGAACAGTAATATAGAAATATTGACAAAAATGCCTGAACAAGAAGACAAAATGCGTTTTTCTGTTAGAAAGATGTATCCATCTAGCAGGCTAAAGATCTATTTGTCAATTAAATGGGTCATCTTCAGCAGCAGCAGATTATTTTAGGTGCTATATCCTTATAGATTATGTTCTCTGAAGGCTGTATAGGATGGAAAAATAGTAAGAAATAAGGGAACACATTGTTCTTCTGGTTGTTCAAGGAAAGCCACCTTAGAAATGTAAAGGTCATTTTTAGTATTATGAATGGAATCACTATTAGAGTGGCAAAGATGTTGAATGATCCTGATTTACAAAGTGGCATTGAAGTATAGACAGTGTTGCAAAAATCTGAGCCTCTCCTTCATAAATTGTTATCCTGCAGAAACAAAAGAGGTTGGAGAAGGGGAAGCAAGTGAATTATATATTTTTAAGGTCTACTTGGTATTAGTAGCTGTAGCTCATAAAATTCTACGGCTGCCCATTGAAATTGCAAGCAGTCTTATTGATGGTGTGATCCAATTATAAAAGGGAACTTAATTTCAGCGGCTTCAGTAAAGGTTGCATCTTTCTTAAGTAAAAAATAAATTAATTTCTTCCTGCTGGAAGCCCCTGTAATATTCAGTAAGAAAATTCAAATTCTATATACATATATGACAGCATGAGAGGCAATATTAACAAAGGAAAATAACAGTACATTAACAAAAACAGTAATTATGGTGCCTCAGACAAGTATTAGAAAGTTTTTAAGAAGTCTTCTACTTATTTTTATTAATAAAACTATCTGATAGTGAAACCATCAAAATGTCAAAGAAAAGATGCTCCATAAACTTCTTAAACAGTGGGTGTCAGAGAGACAATTAGGAAATAAAAAGAACTTAACACAGATATAACCCCAGTTTTATCTACAGTGTAGCCCCCAAATCACAAGAAAGATTTATATAAAATGAAATAAGCCATGTATATACCATACTTATATTTGGCTTTTGTTTTGAGAGTACATTTCAAGATAGGTTATAATCATGTAAATATATAAGGTACATTCCTTAGTGTTTACTTCTCAACAAGACAGCATTTTTTATTTAAATGACTTGTCTTTTCCATTATGCCTAGTAATGAGTGGGCAGCAATTTCATGTTAAAAAAAAATCTTTGTGATACTAATTACTAGTGAAAGAATGATAGTTGGGTGTTTTTACATGCCAGTAATAAATCATGAAGGCAGGGTGCCATTCCTCACTCAAAACCAGAAAGGGATGTAGTATAATGAATGGATCAGAAAGAAGTTCAGCAAAAATACACAATAAAAGAAGTGGAAAACTTTTGTTAAAGGCATTCACTAAAAGTGGTCTTTTTACTATAAAATTTTTGTCATTTAAACTTTGTTTAAAATTTTTAAACAGACAACACCTTGTTTAAAATTTTAACGTAAATTAAGTCAAAACTAAACCTTCCTAGTTAGAGGGTGGACGATTCTTTGAAAACCAAAAAAAGCCTCATCTGGAAAGTAGATGAGGCTATTAAATAAAATATCTACTTTCCTGTAAAGACTGAATAAGGCACCTGTCCTGTGGTCATGTATGGATGTGAAGAGTTGGACTGTGAAGAAGGCTGAGCAGCGAAGAATTGATGCTTTTGACCTGTGCTTTTGACACAGGTCAAAAGTCTCCTTGGACTGCAAGGAGATCCAACCAGCCCATTCTTAAGATCAGCCCTGGGATTTCTTTGGAAGGAATGATGCTAAAGCTGAAACTCCAGTACTTTGGTCACCTCATGCAAAGAGGTGACTCATTGGAAAAGACTCTGATGCTAGGAGGGATTGGGAGCAGGAGGAGAAGGGGACGACAGAGGCTGAGATGGCTGGATGGCATCACTGACTCGATGGACGTGAGTCTGAGTGAAGTCCGGGAGTTGGTGATGGACAGGGAGGCCTGGCGTGCTGCGATTTATGGTGTCGCAAAGAGTCGGACATGACTGAGAGACAGAACTGAACTGAATGGAGGGAAGAAATAAGGCAACACTAAGCAACCTGGCAACCCACTCCAGTATTCTTGCCTGGAGAATCCCATGGACAGAGAAGACTGGAATGCTACAGTCCACGGGGTAACAAAGAGTTGGAAACGGCTGAGCGATTTCACAAGCAACCAGCAATGTGATCCAATTGTGAAATTTGTTGTATATTAGTCAAAGAATTTCCTTTTTGTACTTCCTTCAATGCCTTTGGGGCCTATGAAATATTTAGAGCTAAAATATCATATCATTTCTTTCTCCAAAAACTTTCAGCTCCCTGTTATCTGCAGCAAAAAATCCAAGCGTCCAATCCTGATATCATAGGCTCATTCAATGTTGTTTGAAATAACATTTCTGATTATATTTTTTCATATGCTTCATGCTGAAATACAGCATCAGATAAAGTGAAAGTGAAATTTAAGTCCTTCAGTCGCGTCCGACTCTTTGCGACCCAGTGAACTGTAGCCCACTAGTCTCCTCCGTCCATGGGATTCTCCAGGCAAAAGTACTGGAGTAGATTGCCATTTCCTTCTCCAGGGAATCTTCCTGACCCAGGGATTGGACCCAGGTCTCCCACACTGCAGGCAGTCGCTTTAACCTCTGAGCCGCCAGGGAGCCAGCATCAGATATGCTTCCCCTACATATAACCCATTCTGTTTGGGAAATAGAGATCTGCTGTTCATTTGAGGCTTCAAATTTTATCTTTACAAAACTCTTCTTAGAGCTAACAATCAAACTCAATATTAACTGTTTTTCTCTGTAAAGAAATCCTCCTCATATATGCACAATTTCAGAACATCTTTCTTTAACAGAAAGTTATATGTAATAGCCTACTATTTGTTTAACAAACATAAAGGCAGGTTTTTAATCACATTCATTTTGCATTCCTGGCAGCATCTTACACTGGGGTTTTCTACATAACAAGTGTTTGCTCAAAAGCTGTTGAATCATCAAATAAATTTAAAAATTGTGATTTTATTTATTTGGGGCAGTGAACAAGGACTGTCATGCATCTATTGTAAACTATTTTTTTCCGGATTATAATGGCAGACAATTTTTCCAAAAATCAGATCTCTAGTTAGCAAAAGTGGTGAAAGTATCAGGTGTGTGTGGTGTATGTGTGTGAGAGAGAAAGAGAGAGAGAAATAACATAACTTATATTCTGAGATTTTCTCATATTGAGAAAAATATTTCCAATTATTCATTCTATGGCCGTTAGTAACAACACTGTATAATAGTTTCCAGAAATGCAAAATAGAGGAGATTTTTGACACCAGGTGGCCACCTACTTTGCAATGAGAGTTGGACTATGAAGAAGGCTGAGCACAGAAGTATTGATGCTTTTGAGCTATGGTGTTGGAGAAGACTCTTGAGAGTCCCTTGGACTGCAAGGATATCCAACCAGTCCATTCTAAAGGAGATCAGCCCTGGTATTTCTTTGGAAGGACTGATGCTAAACCTGAAACTCCAGTACTTTGGCCACCACATGCGAAGAGTTGACTCAATCAAAAAGATTCTGATGCTGGGAAGGACTGGGGGCAGGAGGAGAAGGGGACGACAGAGGATAAGATAGTTGGATAGCATCACTAACTCAATGAACCTGAGTCTGAGTGAACTCTGCCAGAGGTGATGGACAGGGAGGCCTGGTGTGCTGCGATTCATGGGGTCGCAAAGAGTCAGACACGACTGAGCGACTGAACTGAACTGAACTGACAAATTTAGGAAATTTATAATTTTCATTGACTTCTAAAGTATATAGTGCATTCAGTTTGTATGATTTCTGACCTTTGTCAGATCAGAAGAATAGAGTTTGATGCTTTTTCATTGTGCTTTCATCCTGAAGGCTTTAAAAGAGGAAAAAGATATCGTAAGTAATCCTGGTCTAGAAAGATATCATTCAAAATAATTTTTCTCGCTCAAGACTGGCAGATAGTTCAGATAAACACCCAACCTTTGAAATGCTTATCTAAACCAAGAAGAAGCCTCTACTGTGGTCCAACTCATCACTTTCTGATTGTAATAGGATAAAGGAACTTGAATTATAAGAGGCTGGAGCAAAGGGGAATACAGATTGATCCAAATTATTTTATTTGGACTCCATAGTCTGTTCTTTTTAAGGCTTCCTAGAATCCCAGGGATGTCAGAGGCTGGTGGGCTGCCATCTATGGGGTCGCACAGAGTCGGACACGACTGAAGCAACTTAGCAGCAGCAGCAGCAAGTGGCACTAGTGGTAAAGAATACCCCTGCCAGTGCTGGAGATGCAAGAGACACAGGTTAAATCCCTGGGTCGGGAAGATCCCCTGCAGAAAGAAATGGCAACCCACTCCAGTATTCTTGCCTGGAAAACTTCATGGACTGAGGAGCCTGGTGGGCTACAATCCACAGGGTTGCAGAACTGAGCACAATCTGTTCTGTTTATTTATTAGCATAATGTGTGAAGTGAAGTCACTCAATCATGTCCGATTCTTTGTGAGCACATGGACTGTAGCTTACCAGGCTTTTCTGTCCATGGGATTTTCCAGGTAAGAGTACTGGAGTGGGTTGCCATTTCCTTCTTGCATAATGTGTAAGCAAGCATTATACTTGGACTTTTAGATGAATCCTTTGGTTAGGTCATGACCTAATCAATATTAGGTCATGATTTCCATGTATTTAATTTTGAAAAGAAATAATTCTCCATCACTGATTTAAGCAGTTCAGAATTTGCTCTCAGGGCTCCCGAGACTGTAAAATTTAAGCTAGAAGAAAAGCTTTCTAAAATTTATTATGAGCATTATCTGTAGCAGGCATAGTAATGAATATGTGATATATATACATGTATATATTATATCTTACTTAATTTTGGGAGAAGGGATAAAGTGAAGTACCTGACTTATCCCTACCTTTCAGGTAAAAATTATTTGTAGTATTAATAACTTAATAAAAATACCCAAAATACTTAGTAGAGACCCAAATCAAAATTCAACCCATGCCTGGGAGACAGAAGTCCATGATTCTGTCGTATTAAAATTTCTCTCCGGTATTTGAAAGTTATCGTGACATCTGTAAGCACACCAAAGTAAACATTCAAAGCTTTATGAAAACTTTATGAAAACTGTTTCCATTTTCCAAATTCCTGAAGATGCTATTAAACTATTTTAAGAAAAATTGAGTGACTGAATGACTATCGTTACTATTTTATAGTTTGCAACAACTTGGAAAAGGCAATGGCAACCCACTCTAGTACTCTTGCCTGGAAAATCCCACGGGCGGAGGAGCCTGGTAGGCTGCAGTCCACGGGGTCGAGAAGAGTCGGACATGACTGAGGGACCTCACTTTCACTTTTCACTTTCATGCATTGGAGAAGGAAATGGCAACCCACTCCAGCGTTCTTGCCTGGAGAATCCCAGGGAAGGGGAAGCCTGTTGGGCTGCCGTCAATGGGGTCGCTCAGAGTCAGACACGACTGAAGTGACTTAGCAGCAGCAGCAGCAGCAGCTTTGCCTATTAAGCAAATTTTTTCTTGTGATTATATTTAGCACCTTTCAAAATTTAGAATATTTTCACCAGTTTGCAGTTCCATCAGAAGTATATGAGAATGCTTTATTGCCTTTACATCTTACACAGAGTGTAAGCTTCTTGAAAAATTTGCAAAACTTTCATGTCCACAATTCCTAAAATAGTATGTAGTGACTAACTAGGAAAAATATCTGTTCTTGGATTCTTTAATAACTATTTCAAGGATCTTTTTTCCTGGTGGCTCAGAAGGTAAAGCGTCTGCCTGCAGTGTGGGAGGTCCGGGTTCAATCCCTACGTCAGGAAGATCCCCTGGAGAAGGAAGTAGCAACCCACTCCAGTACTCTTGCCTGGAAAATTCCATGGACAGAGGAGCCTGGTAGGAAATAGTCCATGGGGTCGCGAAGAGTCGGACATGACTGAGCGACTTCACTTTCACTTTCACTTTTACTTTCAAGGATCTTTCTTTCCTAGGATAGTATGCATTTAAGTATTTAAGTTTATTTGGATAAATATGTTCATTATCATTTAATTCACTATTTAAATTTGCCTTAAAACTACATCTAAATAATAATTTATTATTTTATTTCCCTATTTAAAGAACAAACTATTGTGTACCACATAATGACTGTAACTGTTTTCTTACATCTAAAAGTTATTTTAATTTCTTAGTGTTCCCATATTAGAAGGGAAAATATATGGCCTAGGATATTTGTTTAGCCACTCTAATAAATATTCTGTCAAGGCTGTATATTTTCACCCTTCTTATTTAACTTACATGCAGAGCACATCATGAGAAATGCCAAGCTGAAGAAGCACAAGCTGGAAATCAAGAAATATCAATAACCTCAGATATGCAGATGACACCACCCTAACAGCAGAAAGCAAAGAGGAACTAAAGAGCCACTTGATGAAGCTGAAAGGAGAAAGTAAAAAAACTGGCTTACAACTCAACACTCAAGAAACAAAGATCATGACTTCCAGTCCCATCACTTCATGGCAAATACATGGGGAAAAGAATGGAAACAGTGACAGATTTTATTTTCTTGGGCTCTAAAATCACTGTGGATGGTGACTTCGGCCATGAAATCAAAAGAAGCTTGCTTCTTTGAAGAAAAGTTATGGTACACCTAGACAGTGTATTAAAAAGCAGAGACATTACTTTGCTGACAAAGATCCATATAGTCAAAGCTATGGTTTTTCCAGTAGTCATCTAGGGATGTGAGAGTGGGACCATAAAGAAGGCTGAGCACCAAAGAATTGATGCTTTTGAACTGAGAGTCCCTTGGACTGCAAGGAGATCTAACTAGTCAATCCTAAAGGAAATAAATCCTGAATATTTGTTGAAAGCACTGATACCGAAGCCGAAGCTCCAATACTGTGGCCACCTGATGGGAAGAGCCAACTCATTAGAAAAGACCTTGATGCCGAGAACTGTCGAGGGCAGGAAGAGAATAGGGTGACAAAGGATGAGATAGTTGGATGGCATCACCAAATCAATGGACATGACTTTGAGCAAACTCCAAGGGACAGTGAAGGACAGGAAAGCTTAGTGTGCTGCAGCCCATGGGGTAACAAAGAGTCAGACACAACTGAGTGACTGAACAACAACAACAAAACACAAACATTTCTAGAATACCATGGTTATTCTTTGGTAATCCAAAAGAACAGGATTTTATAATTTGTAAATGAGATAATTCCAGAATAATTTTACTGTNTTGCCTAGGAAATCCCACAGATGTAGTAGCCTTGTGGGCTACAGTCAATTGCTGCTACTGCTGCTGCTGCTGTTAAGTCGCTTCAGTCGTGTCCAACTCTACGTGACCCCACAGACGGTAGCCCACCAGGCTCTCCTGTCCCTGGGACTCTCCAGGCAAGAACACAGAATTGGGTTGCCATTTCCTTCTCCAATGCATGAAAGTGAAAATTNGGGCTACAGTCAATTGCTGCTACTGCTGCTGCTGCTGTTAAGTCGCTTCAGTCGTGTCCAACTCTACGTGACCCCACAGACGGTAGCCCACCAGGCTCTCCTGTCCCTGGGACTCTCCAGGCAAGAACACAGAATTGGGTTGCCATTTCCTTCTCCAATGCATGAAAGTGAAAATTGAAAGTGAAAATTGAAAGTGAAGTCCTTCAGTCAAGTCTGACTCTTAGCAACCCCATGGACTGTAGCCCACCAGGCTCCTCCGTCCATGGGATTTTCTAGGCAAGAGTACTGGAGTGGGGTGCTATTGCCTTCTCCAAAGTCAACTGAGTGATTAGTAAATAGTACAGTAGAATTTGCATCCTGGATTTACTGTCAACTTATTATTAATACTAATAAAAAAGAAAAAGTTACTTATTTAATCCTATATATAAAATCTCATTAGTTGATTTTATTTTATTTTTTAAGTAAATGAAGGTAGCTATTGCATACAACTTCATTTCTTTCCCCATCTGGTTCTGCTTTAAGTATACTAAACAATGCATCACTGATTTTATATTAAATTTCACTTATTTGATTCTTGTCTTTGTCTCTGTTCATTTCCTTTCATATACTAGGATGCGGAAATCACAAAATGCATTTTAAAATGCATTTAGAAAGTTATGATTAAAAATGTTTGTCATTGTCAATCAATTGCCCCAATCTCTAGAAAGGGTTTGTGTGTGTATATGTGTGTGTGTGTGTGTTTATACTGGTTTGTTCCACTGTGACAGACAGTTACAAACTTTAAATAATTTATCTTCTATGGCTCAGACTCCTTTAAATCAGAACTTCCATGTAATAGAAATAATTTCAACTGCTCCACTATATATTATGAAGGTGATATCAATATTTAATGACTTTTAAAGTGCTAAGGCCTCATTAATTTATCAGATGGCTCTAAGTTAGGCAGTGTCAGGAAATATGTATTTGGAAGTTTTTTACTTTTAAGTGTTATTTTCCTTATTTTTCTGACTTTCATATTGATAAACAGCTTGCTTTGTACTGCATATTACAAAGTATGAAAATGAATATTTGATATTATAAAGTCATATTTTTGCTAATGGAATCATTTTATCTTTGAACTTTATTGATGGCATTAAAAAAGTAAATATGACCATAAAGTCTTACAGTTGCTAGAGAATTAAAGCAAGTATCTGTTAATCTCTAATTCCTGAACACTAATTCTTAGAGTTTCATGTCCTTCAATTCCATCATATCCTTTCCTTCCTTTTAAAAGGCTAGATTGTTCTCTTCTTAACAGTTCCATTTCACTCAAGTAATTGATCACACTTCGTTTTCTTTTATCCTTGGATGACTTGGTTGCAGAGTCTTTTATTTAGTTTAACTTTTCTAGAATTCAAAATAAGTCATTTCGGAAATTGATCATAGCACAATCAATTTACAGAGTTAAGCTATTGTGTATACCTATGTAAAGGGGATTTATACATATCAGTGTGGGGCCCTAAATGGGAAACCTTAAAAAGAAAGGGGCTAGCTTTGAGGCTGGAAACTAAGATGGCACCTGGCAGAAGAGATGGGGGCATGGTCTATGTTGTTTGTCAAAGTTTTTTGATTGGCTCTCTTGATTTCCGTGCATGTAAACAGTGTGTGATCTCCATAGACTCCTGTTGTAATGAAGCACATGATGATTTGACCTTTAACGTGATTGGTGCAACTATGGAAAGTCCCTCCTAAAATCCCCCTGCTTGTCTATACAAGCTGGGTGTTTGCAGCAATAAAGTGGAACTGCTCAGACAGAACCCCTGTCGCATCTGATTGTCTCTCGCTCGCCAGGAGGCTGGGTTGGCGGACAGCAGGCTCACCTCTCCTCAGGACCCCTTGGCTTTGCTGAGGGAAGTTCCACTGCCTCCACTCTTTCTGCTGAGCGCCCCCCGCAGAAACTGGCACCCAACATGGGCGTGAAGCGGGATGGACAGAGGTGGTGTCATCGTGTGGCTCTGAAAGAAGGAGCGACGAAGGACCCTAGGCTGGTCACAGCACAGAGCTCCTTTCAGAGGAGCATGGCCCGAGGAAATCCGGATTTCAAGGTGAGTCCCCCTCCTTTATGAGGGAAGTGGCAAAAACTCTCTTGACTTATTTTCCTTCTCCTCTTCTTTTCTGATCTGTCCTTAATTCCTTTTTTGGGAGTTTCAGTGAACAGGCGAATGGTTGTGTAGGCAATTGATAAGTCCTGGCTAGGGCCACTCTCTGGCGGACTTTGAAGGCCCCGCAACAGGTAAGCCTCAGTAACTAGAGCCCAGCCGGGTGAAACTCCCCTTTAATCACTCGTTACTGAGGACGTGGCCTAAAATCTTCCCTGTGGGCACAGGTCAGGCACTTAAAGGCCATTAGGGCCCATGCCACTTGAAGACTTCTGTGACAGGATAAAGGGGTCACAGAACAGGCTAGAAACCTCTAGAGTGCCTACCCCCAGCAAGAAAATTTCCGTGCAACAACGCAGGCACATAAACAGTTCCAAAAGCATACCATAAACCCAACTTTCTGGCCACCACCACTCCCAGTAGGATTTTTGGTGGTTGTCCTCAGTGACTTTTCTTTCTATCCTCTCTTGGCAGCATGGGAAATAACATCAGCAAGTCCGATGAGCCTGCACTCAAGGCGCTGAGATATATGCTCATAAGCAGGGCACTTGAGATTTCTGACACTCAGGCCATTAAGGTCTGGGGGACCATTGTACGGTTGGCCCCCTGGCTTGCTTTGGCCAGTCTCTTCTCTTGGGACACTTGGGATCGACAGGGTTTCTGTCTGAGCAGTTCCACTTTATTGCCGCAAACTCCCAGCTTATATAGCCAAGCAGGGTGCTTTTAGGAGGGACTTTCCATAGTTGCACCAATCACATTAAAGGTCAAATCATCATGTGCCTTCATTATAACAGGAGTCTATGGAGATCATGCGCTGTTTACATGCACGGAAATCAAGAGAGCCAATCAAAAAACTTTGACAAACAACATAGACCACGCCCCCATCTCTCCCGCCAGGTGCCATCTTAGTTTCCAACCGCAAAGCTAGCCCCTTTCTTTTTAAGGTTTCCCATTTAGGGCCCCACATATCAGCATTATGTCCATAATTACATATTGTTTAAAAGTACATTTATTAGCTAATAATTACTCAGTAAGTATTTATTGAATATGTATACCAGATATGATGTGATCAGAAATACAGTGTATATATGGTTGGAACAATACCAATATGCAATTAATACCTCTATTCAGAGGTCTGAACTATAGTCTTTAGGTCAAATCCAGTCCACAGTCTTTTTTTGTAAACAAAGTATTATTAAAATAGTTCCTCTCTAGACATGAAGACAATGTTTGCTAGTCCTTTGTCTAATCGGTTACATTGGAATGAAATAGAATATGTTCATCTACTTTCATATTTACTGTTTTCATGTTAATTTTTCTGAATAGTGAACAATAAACTACGCATACATAGACATGTGTATATGCAAATAATTATTTACTTATATATATCTGTATATATATTTTTCCTATTATATCTTAACCATTAATAACATTTGTTTATGATTTATCTATTTTCAGCAATAGAGCTTAATTATTTTAATTTAACTCAGCACCCACAAAATGTCACAGGCATTTGACTGCAAAGATCATGGCCAGATCTTTTTTTAATTTCGCTTCTCAATCACCAAACAATATTTTTTTTCCAAAATGAGCATGAGGGTTGGATGGTATGACAGAAGGAAAAGGAAAAACCTAGGCAACACCACCAGAGAAAGCATTCTTTGCTAGGAAACGGTCTTCCCTAGTGGCTCAGATGGTAAAGAATCTGTCTGCAATGCAGGAGACCAAGGTTTGAACCCTGGGTCAGGAAGATACCTTGGAGAAGGGAATGAAGCCTATTCATCTACTATTTTCTTCTGATCTATCATTAATTCATTCAAGACCTAAAAAGTTGTGTTTTTTATTTTTTGTATTTACTTTTTATTTGCCTCCCTCATAGGTTCAGGGCTTCTCTGATGACTCAACAGTAAAGAATTCATCAGCAAGGGAGAAGATGCAAGAGACGGGAGCTTGATCCCTGGGTCAGGAAGATCCCCTGGAGGAGAAAGTGGCAACCCACTCCAGTATTTTTTCCTGGAAAGCCCCATGAACAGAGGAGGCTGATGGGCTACAGTCCACAGAGTTGCAAGGAGTTGGACATGATTGAGTGTTTGAGCATAGGTTTAAGCATGGGATTTTCTCCTGGTTCATGTCTTGACAGGACCTGCTGAATTTACTTTGTAATTCCTCTAATGGCATCCTTGATTCCTAGAATTAGAGCATGTGTGTTTTAGAAATAATTG
The DNA here is from genome assembly GCA_006410735.1 of Raphicerus campestris. Lineage (NCBI taxonomy): Eukaryota > Metazoa > Chordata > Mammalia > Artiodactyla > Bovidae > Raphicerus > Raphicerus campestris. The sequence goes on from SJYW01048565.1 coordinate 234,791, forward strand.
TTTACATAGCAATTATATTCCATTCTCACATAAACACAACACATACCAATGCTCTATTAATAGATATTCAGTTAGTATGTTACTTACAGAAGGTGACTCATTTCCCCAGTAGATGATGGACTTTTCCTTCTCCAAAGTAAAACATGGTAACTGTGATTTTGGAGTTAGGTGATCCTTACTGAACCTAAATAGCAAGTCCGGGAAAGAAGCAGGGGAAAATACACTACCTACCACTCTCTTCTGCCTTCGCAACTTTTTGTGCTGGGATTTTTGCAGTAGTCTCCTAACTGGTGCACTGTTTTTCCTCATTGCTCCTTATGTTGGTTCTCAATATAGTAGCCAGAGTAGCCAGACTTCCAATAGGAAATTGAGACTGTATCAGTTCTGTTCCCAAACCCTGTAATTTCAGTAAGGTTTCAGGGTTCTCATTTCAATTATAGTGAAAGCCAAAGTTCTTCCAGTAGTGTAGAAAGTCCTGATTACTTTTTTCCTAATACTTCATTTGTTCATATACACTTTGCTTTGCCCTCAGAACCTAGCCCTTTCCTTGCCTCATTCCATTATAGTCTTTGAACTCTGCCTTTCATTTCTGACTTATTCCTTCCTTAGAAAATTTGCTCAGCTCTTTAGTTATAACCATTTCTATTTTGCTAGTTTTATCACCTCTTTCAAGTTTTCTTTCCCATCTTATTGAAGCCAAACTTAACCACTTATTTAATATTGCAAACCACGTTCTTCTTGGACTGATCCTTGATACCCTACAAAACTTTCCTTTCTATGCGTAATACTCATCACCTCCTAACATATTATACAGTGTCTCAATGTATTATACTTTTAATTTGCTGTTTATTTTCACTTAGTCTCTATCTGCTGGAATGAACATTCTGGAAGTACTAATGATCTTGTTTTTTTCACTGATGTTGTTGAAANTCTAGCAGTGGGGACTGTCTACAAAGAGGAGTGAGCATATAGAGATGTTATCACTGTGGCTGCAGCTCCTACAAAGGGTTTTGAAACATATTCTCCATTGAAGCATACGGTTGATTTTCAGAGTTTATATAATCATTACTATTGGTTTCTTCTTTGTGTAACATTTTTAAGCCAGATTAACATATATGCATCCCTTCACCTTTATATTTAATGTATTACCAGTCACTAAATATAAATAACTGGATATATAATAAGAAATGATGATGATGACAGATAGGTAGAAGAGAAAGGCAATAGAGAAAAAGAAGGAGGCAAAGTGAGAAAGGATGAGGAAGATAAAGGAGAAGAATGAAGAGAAGAGTAAGTGGGGGTAAAGTACACCTTATTCTACCTCTGGAATTAAGGGCAAGAAATGGAGAGCTGAGAGAGGATGTGCACGTTAAATTAATAAACTATTGTCATTCAGCTGCTCAGTCATGTCCGACTTTTTGCAACCTCATGGACTGCAGCAAGCCAGGTTTCCCTGTCATTCACCATCTCCTGCAGTTTGCTGAAACTCAAGTCCAATGAGTTGGTGATGCCATCCAACCATATCATCCTCTGTTGTCACCTTCTCCTCCTGCCTTCAATCAGTCCCTTGAAGGGTCAGGGTCAGAATCAGGGTCTTTTCCAACTGATCCAACCCATCACATCAGGTGGTCAAAGTACTGGAGCTTCAGCTTCAGCATCAACCTTCTAATGAATATTTAGGATTGATTTCTTTTAGGATTGACTGGTTTGATCTCCTTGCTATCCAAGGGACTCTCAGAAGTCTTCTCCAATACCATTGTTCAAAAGCACCAATTCTTCAGTGCTCAGCGCTCTTTATGGTCCAACTCACACATCCATACATGACTACTGGAAAAACCATACCTTTGATATATGGAAATTTGTCAACAAAATAATGTCTCTGCTTTTTAATATGCTGTTTAGGTTTGTCATAGCTTTTCTTTCAAGAAGTAAGTGTCTTTTAATTTCATGGCTGCAGTCACCTTCTGCAGTGACTTTGGAGCTGAAGAAGACAAAGTCTGTCACTATTTTCATTGTTTCCCAATCTAGTTCCTGTGAAGATATGGGACCAGATGCTATGATCTTAGGTTTTTGAAGGTTGAGCTTTAAGCCAGCTTTTTCACTCTCCTCTTTCTCTTTCATGAAGTCTCTTTAGTTCTTCACTTTCTGCTATAAAGGTGGTATCATCTGTGTATCTGAGGTTATTGATATTTCTCCCAACAGTCTTAATTCCAGCTTGTGCTTCATCCAGCCGGGCATTCCACATGGTGTAATATGCATATAAGTTCAATAAGCAAGATGACAATATACAGCTTTGATGTACTCTTTTCCCATTGGAACCAGTCCATTGTTTCATGTCCAGTTCGGTTTCTTCTTGACCTGCATACAGATTCCTCAGGAGGCAGATAAGACAGTCTGGTATTCCTATCTCTTTAAGAATGTTCCACAGTTTGTTATGATCCACACACTCAAGGACCTTAGTGTAGTCAATGAAACAAAAGTATGTTTTTCTGGAATTCTCTTGCTTTTTCTATGATCCAATGAATGTTGGCAATTTGATCTCCGAATCCTCTGCCTTTTCTAAATCCAGCTTCTACATCTAAAAGTTCTCAGTTCATATACTGTTGAAGGCTAGCTTGAAGGATTTTGAGCCTGACCTTATTAGCATCTGAAATGAGTACGGTTGTGTGGTAGTTTGAACATTCTTTGGCATTGCCCTTCTTTGGGACTGGAATGAAAACTGACTTTACCAATTCTGTGGCTACTGCCGAGTTTTCCAAATATGCCAGCATATTGAGTGCAGCACTTTCACTGTATCATCTTTTAGGATTTTAAATAGCTCAGCTAGAATTCCACTACTTCTACTAGCTTTGTTCAAAGTGATGCTTCCTAAGGTCAACCTGACTTTGCATTCCAGAATGTCTGGCTCTAGGTGAGTGATCTCACCATCATGGCTATCCAAGTTCATTAAGCTCTTTCTTATATAGCTCTTCTGTGTATTCTTGCCACCTCTTCTTACTATCTTCTGCTTCTGTTAGGTCCATACCATTTCTGTCCTTTATTGTGCCCATCTTTGCATGAAATGTTCTTTTGGTATTTCTGATTTTCTTAAAGAAATTTCTAGTCTTTCCCATTATATTCTTTTACTCTACTTCTTTGCATTGTTTACTTGCAAGGCTTTCTCTGGACCTATGCTTTTCTTTGGAACTCTACATTCAGATAGATATATCTTTCCCTCTCTCCTTTGCCTTTAACTTCTCTTCATTTCTCAGGTATTTGTAAGGCCTCCTCTGACAACAATTTTGCCTTTTTGCATTTCTTTCAGATTGTTTTGATCACCACTTGCTGTACAATGTTACAAGCTTCTCTCCATTTTTCTTCAGGAACTCTGTCTATCAGATCTAACCCTTGAATCCATTTGTCACTTCCACCGTGTAATCTTAAGGGAGTTGATTCAGGTCACACCTGAATGACCTAGAGTTTTACTACCCTACTACCTTCAATTTAAGTCTGAATTTGGCAATAAGGAGTTCATGATCTGAGCCATAGTCAGCTCCTGGTCTTGTTTTTGCTGAGTGTATAGAGTGTCTCCATGTTTAGCTGCAAAGAATATAATCATTCTGATTTCAGTATTGACCATCTGGTTATGTCCATGTGTAGAGTTGTCTCTTGTGTTAGCATTCCCTGGTGGCTCAAATGGTGACAAATCTGCCTGCAAGGCTGAAGACCTGGATTCGATCCCTGGACAGGAAGATCCCCTGGATAAGGGAATGACTACCCAATCCAGTATACTTGCCTAGGAAATCCCACAGATGTAGTAGCCTTGTGGGCTACAGTCAATTGCTGCTACTGCTGCTGCTGCTGTTAAGTCACTTCAGTCGTGTCCAACTCTATGCGACCCCACAGACGGTAGCCCACCAGGCTCTCCTGTCCCTGGGACTCTCCAGGCAAGAACACAGAAGTGGGTTGCCATTTCCTTCTCCAATGCATGAAAGTGAAAATTGAAAGTGAAGTCCTTCAGTCAAGTCTGACTCTTAGCAACCCCATGGACTGTAGCCCACCAGGCTCCTCCGTCCATGGGATTTTCTAGGCAAGAGTACTGGAGTGGGGTGCTATTGCCTTCTCCAAAGTCAACTGAGTGATTAGTAAATAGTAAAGTAGAATTTGCATCCTGGATTTACTGTCAACTTATTATTAATACTAATAAAAAAGAAAAAGTTACTTATTTAATCCTATATATAAAATCTCATTAGTTGATTTTATTTTATTTTTTAAGTAACTGAAGTTAGCTATTGCATACAACTTCATTTCTTTCCCCATCTGGTTCTGCTTTAAGTATACTAAACAATGCATCACTGATTTTATATTAAATTTCACTTATTTGATTCTTGTCTTTGTCTCTGTTCATTTCCTTTCATATACTAGGATGCGGAAATCACAAAATGCATTTTAAAATGCATTTAGAAAGTTATGATTAAAAATGTTTGTCATTGTCAATCAATTGCCCCAATCTCTAGAAAGGGTTTGTGTGTGTATATGTGTGTGTGTGTGTGTTTATACTGGTTTGTTCCACTGTGACAGACAGTTACAAACTTTAAATAATTTATCTTCTATGGCTCAGACTCCTTTAAATCAGAACTTCCATGTAATAGAAATAATTTCAACTGCTCCACTATATATTATGAAGGTGATATCAATATTTAATGACTTTTAAAGTGCTAAGCCCTCATTAATTTATCAGATGGCTCTAAGTTAGGCAGTGTCAGGAAATATGTATTTGGAAGTTTTTTACTTTTAAGTGTTATTTTCCTTGTTTTTCTGACTTTCATATTGATAAACAGCTTGCTTTGTACTGCATATTACAAAGTATGAAAATGAATATTTGATATTATAAAGTCATATTTTTGCTAATGGAATCATTTTATCTTTGAACTTTATTGATGGCATTAAAAAAGTAAATATGACCATAAAGTCTTACAGTTGCTAGAGAATTAAAGCAAGTATCTGTTAATCTCTAATTCCTGAACACTAATTCTTAGAGTTTCATGTCCTTCAATTCCATCATATCCTTTCCTTCCTTTTAAAAGGCTAGATTGTTCTCTTCTTAACAGTTCCATTTCACTCAAGTAATTGATCACACTTCGTTTTCTTTTATCCTTGGATGACTTGGTTGCAGAGTCTTTTATTTAGTTTAACTTTTCTAGAATTCAAAATAAGTCATTTCGGAAATTGATCATAGCACAATCAATTTACAGAGTTAAGCTATTGTGTATACCTATGTAAAGGGGATTTATACATATCAGTGTGGGGCCCTAAATGGGAAACCTTAAAAAGAAAGGGGCTAGCTTTGAGGCTGGAAACTAAGATGGCACCTGGCAGAAGAGATGGGGGCATGGTCTATGTTGTTTGTCAAAGTTTTTTGATTGGCTCTCTTGATTTCCGTGCATGTAAACAGTGTGTGATCTCCATAGACTCCTGTTGTAATGAAGCACATGATGATTTGACCTTTAACGTGATTGGTGCAACTATGGAAAGTCCCTCCTAAAATCCCCCTGCTTGTCTATATAAGCTGGGTGTTTGCAGCAATAAAGTGGAACTGCTCAGACAGAACCCCTGTCGCATCTGATTGTCTCTCGCTCGCCAGGAGGCTGGGTTGGCGGACAGCAGGCTCACCTCTCCTCAGGACCCCTTGGCTTTGCTGAGGGAAGTTCCACTGCCTCCACTCTTTCTGCTGAGCGCCCCCCGCAGAAACTGGCACCCAACATGGGCGTGAAGCGGGATGGACAGAGGTGGTGTCATCGTGTGGCTCTGAAAGAAGGAGCGACGAAGGACCCTAGGCTGGTCACAGCACAGAGCTCCTTTCAGAGGAGCATGGCCCGAGGAAATCCGGATTTCAAGGTGAGTCCCCCTCCTTTATGAGGGAAGTGGCAAAAACTCTCTTGACTTATTTTCCTTCTCCTCTTCTTTTCTGATCTGTCCTTAATTCCTTTTTTGGGAGTTTCAGTGAACAGGCGAATGGTTGTGTAGGCAATTGATAAGTCCTGGCTAGGGCCACTCTCTGGCGGACTTTGGAGGCCCCGCAACAGGTAAGCCTCAGTAACTAGAGCCCAGCCGGGTGAAACTCCCCTTTAATCACTCGTTACTGAGGACATGGCCTAAAATCTTCCCTGTGGGCACAGGTCAGGCACTTAAAGGCCATTAGGGCCCATGCCACTTGAAGACTTCTGTGACAGGATAAAGGGGTCACAGAACAGGCTAGAAACCTCTAGAGTGCCTACCCCCAGCAAGAAAATTTCCATGCAACGACGCAGGCACATAAACAGTTCCAAAAGCATACCATAAACCCAACTTTCTGGCCACCACCACTCCCAGTAGGATTTTTGGTGGTTGTCCTCAGTGACTTTTCTTTCTATCCTCTCTTGGCAGCATGGGAAATAACATCAGCAAGTCCGATGAGCCTGCACTCAAGGCGCTGAGATATATGCTCATAAGCAGGGCACTTGAGATTTCTGACACTCAGGCCATTAAGGTCTGGGGGACCATTGTACGGTTGGCCCCCTGGCTTGCTTTGGCCAGTCTCTTCTCTTGGGACACTTGGGATCGACAGGGTTTCTGTCTGAGCAGTTCCACTTTATTGCCGCAAACTCCCAGCTTATATAGCCAAGCAGGGTGCTTTTAGGAGGGACTTTCCATAGTTGCACCAATCACATTAAAGGTCAAATCATCATGTGCCTTCATTATAACAGGAGTCTATGGAGATCATGCGCTGTTTACATGCACGGAAATCAAGAGAGCCAATCAAAAAACTTTGACAAACAACATAGACCACGCCCCCATCTCTCCCGCCAGGTGCCATCTTAGTTTCCAACCGCAAAGCTAGCCCCTTTCTTTTTAAGGTTTCCCATTTAGGGCCCCACATATCAGCATTATGTCCATAATTACATATTGTTTAAAAGTACATTTATTAGCTAATAATTACTCAGTAAGTATTTATTGAATATGTATACCAGATATGATGTGATCAGAAATACAGTGTATATATGGTTGGAACAATACCAATATGCAATTAATACCTCTATTCAGAGGTCTGAACTATAGTCTTTAGGTCAAATCCAGTCCACAGTCTTTTTTTGTAAACAAAGTATTATTAAAATAGTTCCTCTCTAGACATGAAGACAATGTTTGCTAGTCCTTTGTCTAATCGGTTACATTGGAATGAAATAGAATATGTTCATCTACTTTCATATTTACTGTTTTCATGTTAATTTTTCTGAATAGTGAACAATAAACTACGCATACATAGACATGTGTATATGCAAATAATTATTTACTTATATATATCTGTATATATATTTTTCCTATTATATCTTAACCATTAATAACATTTGTTTATGATTTATCTATTTTCAGCAATAGAGCTTAATTATTTTAATTTAACTCAGCACCCACAAAATGTCACAGGCATTTGACTGCAAAGATCATGGCCAGATCTTTTTTTAATTTCGCTTCTCAATCACCAAACAATATTTTTTTTCCAAAATGAGCATGAGGGTTGGATGGTATGACAGAAGGAAAAGGAAAAACCTAGGCAACACCACCAGAGAAAGCATTCTTTGCTAGGAAACGGTCTTCCCTAGTGGCTCAGATGGTAAAGAATCTGTCTGCAATGCAGGAGACCAAGGTTTGAACCCTGGGTCAGGAAGATACCTTGGAGAAGGGAATGAAGCCTATTCATCTACTATTTTCTTCTGATCTATCATTAATTCATTCAAGACCTAAAAAGTTGTGTTTTTTATTTTTTGTATTTACTTTTTATTTGCCTCCCTCATAGGTTCAGGGCTTCTCTGATGACTCAACAGTAAAGAATTCATCAGCAAGGGAGAAGATGCAAGAGACGGGAGCTTGATCCCTGGGTCAGGAAGATCCCCTGGAGGAGAAAGTGGCAACCCACTCCAGTATTTTTTCCTGGAAAGCCCCATGAACAGAGGAGGCTGATGGGCTACAGTCCACAGAGTTGCAAGGAGTTGGACATGATTGAGTGTTTGAGCATAGGTTTAAGCATGGGATTTTCTCCTGGTTCATGTCTTGACAGGACCTGCTGAATTTACTTTGTAATTCCTCTAATGGCATCCTTGATTCCTAGAATTAGAGCATGTGTGTTTTAGAAATAATTGTTTACATAGCAATTATATTCCATTCTCACATAAACACAACACATACCAATGCTCTATTAATAGATATTCAGTTAGTATGTTACTTACAGAAGGTGACTCATTTCCCCAGTAGATGATGGACTTTTCCTTCTCCAAAGTAAAACATGGTAACTGTGATTTTGGAGTTAGGTGATCCTTACTGAACCTAAATAGCAAGTCCGGGAAAGAAGCAGGGGAAAATACACTACCTACCACTCTCTTCTGCCTTCGCAACTTTTTGTGCTGGGATTTTTGCAGTAGTCTCCTAACTGGTGCACTGTTTTTCCTCATTGCTCCTTATGTTGGTTCTCAATATAGTAGCCAGAGTAGCCAGACTTCCAATAGGAAATTGAGACTGTATCAGTTCTGTTCCCAAACCCTGTAATTTCAGTAAGGTTTCAGGGTTCTCATTTCAATTATAGTGAAAGCCAAAGTTCTTCCAGTAGTGTAGAAAGTCCTGATTACTTTTTTCCTAATACTTCATTTGTTCATATACACTTTGCTTTGCCCTCAGAACCTAGCCCTTTCCTTGCCTCATTCCATTATAGTCTTTGAACTCTGCCTTTCATTTCTGANCCCAAACCCTGTAATTTCAGTAAGGTTTCAGGGTTCTCATTTCAATTATAGTGAAAGCCAAAGTTCTTCCAGTAGTGTAGAAATTCCTGATTACTTTTTTTCCTAATACTTCATTTGTTCATATACACTTTGCTTTGCCCTCAGAACCTAGCCCTTTCCCTGCCTCATTCCATTATAGTCTTTGAACTCTGCCTTTCAGTTCTGACTTGTTCCTCTCTTAGAAAATTTGCTCAGCTCTTTACTTATAACCATTTCTATTTTGCTAGTTTTTTTCACCTCTTTTAAGTTTTCTTTCCCATCTTATTGAAGCCAAACTTAACCACTTATTTAATATTGCAAACCACGTTCTTCTTGGACTGATCCTTGATACCCTACAAAACTTTCCTTTCTATGCATAATACTCATCACCTCCTAACATATTATACAGTGTCTCAATGTATTATACTTTTAATTTGCTGTTTATTTTCACTTAGTCTCTATCTGCTGGAATGAACATTCTGGAAGTACTAATGATCTTGTTTTTTTCACTGATGTTGTTGAAATCCTGGTATATGATCAATAAATATTTGTAAGGAAAGAAAAGGAATATTCAAAACTAATTATTCCATACTGACCTAATTAAAGGATTGCATTAATCGTGATCATAGGATAAACAATCCCTCAGGCCTTATCTATGAGAGAAATTGTACCAACTGACAAATAAGAGAAGTAATTATTTTTGCTAAGAACACAAAATTTTTGTTTGAAGGCAGTACTTGGAATTATTTNCATACTGACCTAATTAAATGATTGCATTAATCTTGATCATAGGATAAACATTCCCTCAGGCCTTATCTATGAGAGAAATTGTACCAACTGAGAAATAAGAGAAGTAATTATTTTTGCTAAGAACACAAAATTTTTGTTTGAAGGCAGCGCTTGGAATTATTTTAATATGTGGCAGTTTTTCATATAATCTGTATACGAATGTATGTAATTCATTTAAATAGTGTTTTATTATATAATCTGCTTAGTGATTTATTTCTTATTTGCTTATTTATTTTGTTGCATTGGTCTCCTAGCTGAGGTGCTTCCAGGCTCATTATAGTTGCAGCAAGTATGCTTAGCTTCATATGGGATCTTAGTTCTAAACCAGGAATCAAATCTGAGTGCCCTACACTGGAAAGTGGATTGTTATCCACTGGACCACCACAGAAGTCCGAGCAATTTACTTCTAATATAGAGTTTCATTGTCTCCAAACTTTACATTTCTAGTGGTATTGTGGGTAAATTAACTTCCTTTTCTATGCCTCAGACAGGTAGTGAAAGTTGTTTGAGGTTTCATTCTTTGTTTCCAAGAGTATGTGTTACCAAAGAAAAATTTAGAATGTAACATGTGAAAAGGAAGTTATAGAGGTCATAACAAGATACTTTCAACTGTTCTCTCAGAGTGAGTTTGGAAGTTTATCTTCTGCAATTTTCTGGAAGAGTTTGAGTAGGATAGGTGTTCAGTTCAGTTCAGTTGCTCAGTCGTGTCCAACTCTTTGCAACCCCCTGAATTGCAACACACCAGGCCTCCCTGTCTATCACCAACTCCCAGAGTTCACTCAGACTCACTTCCACCAAGTCAATGATGCCATCAAGCCATCTCATCCTCTGTCGTCCCCTTCTCCTCCTGCCCCCAACCACTCCCAGCAACAGAGTCTTTTCCAATGAGTCAACTCTTCGCATGAGGTGGCCAAAGTACTGGAGTTTCAGCTTTAGCATCAGTCCTTCCAAAGAAATCCCAGGGCTGATCTCCTTCAGAATGGGCTGGTTGGATCTCCTTGCAGTCTAAGGGACTCTCAAGAGTCTTCTCCAACACCACAGTTCAAAAGCATCAATTCTTTGGCACTCAGCCTTCTTCACAGTCCAACTCTCACATTCACACATGACCACAGGAAAAACCGTAGTCTTAGGTGTTAGCTCCTCTCTAAATTTTTGGTAGAATTCAGCTGTGAAGCCGTCCAGTCCTGGGCTCTTGTTTGCTAGAAGATTTCTGATTACAGTTTCAATTTCCATGCTTATGGTGAGTCTGTTAAGATTTTCTATTTCTTCCTGGTTCAGTTTTGGAAAGTTGTATTTTTCTAAGAATTTTTCTATACCAAAACCTGACAAAGATGCCACAAAAAGATAAAACTACAAGCCAATTTCACTGATGAACATAGATGGAAAAATCCTTAACAAAATTCTAGCAATCAGAGTCCAATAACAAGTGGGCTTTATCCCAGGGATGCAAGGATTCTTCAAAATCTACAAATCAATCAATGTAATACACCACATTAACAAATTAAAAGCATAAATGCCATATGATTATCTCAGTAGATCCAGAGAAAGCCTTTGACAAAATTCAACATCCATTTATGATTAAAAAAAAAAAAACCCTCCAGAAAGCAGGAATAGAAGGAACATACCTCAACATAATAAAGGCTATAAATGACAAACCCACAGCAAACATTATCCTCAATGGTGAAAAATTAAAAGCATTTCCCATAAAGTCAGGAACAAGACAAGGATGCCCACTCTCACTACTACTATTCAACATGGTTTTGGAAGTTTTGGCCTCAGCAATCAGAGAAGAAAAAGAAATAAAAGAATCTAAATTGGAAAAGAAGAAGTAAAACTCACACTGTTTGCAGATGACATGACCATATACATAGAAAACCCTAAAGACGTCACCAGAAAATTACTAGAACTAATCAATGAATATAGTAAAGTTTCAGGATATAAAACCAACATACAGAAATCCCTTGCATTCCTATATACTAATAATGAGAATATAAAAAGAGAAATTAAGGAAATAATTCCATTCACCATTGCAACAAAAAGAATAAAATACTTAGGAATATATCTACCCAAAGAAACTAAAGACCTATATATAGAAAACTATAAAACACTGGTGAAAGAAATCAAAGAGGACACTAATAGATGAAGAAATATACCATGTTCATGGATCAGAAGAATCAGTATAGTGACAATGAGTATGCTGCCCAAAGCAATCTATAGATTCAATGCAATCCCTATCAAGCTACCAACAGTATTTTTCACAGAGCTAGAACAAATAATTTTACAATTTGTATGGAAATACAAAAAAAAACAAAAACAAAAACAAAAACCCTCAAATAGTCAAAGCAATCTTNAATGAGTATACTGCCCAAAGCAATCTATAGATTCAATGCAATCCCTATCAAGCTACCAACAGTATTTTTCACAGAGCTAGAACAAATAATTTTACAATTTGTATGGAAATACAAAAAAAAACAAAAACAAAAACAAAAACCCTCAAATAGTCAAAGCAATCTTGAGACAGAAGAATGGAACTGGGAGAATCAACCTGCCTGACCTCAGGCTCTACTACAAAGCCGCAGTCATCAAGATANTTACAATTTGTATGGAAATACAAAAAAAAAAAAAACTCAAATAATCAAAGCAATCTTGAGAAAGAAGAATGGAACTGGGAGAATCAACCTGCCTGACTTCAGGCTCTACTACAAAGCCATAGTCATCAAGATAGTATGGTACTGGCACAAAGACAGAAATATAGATCAATGGAACAAAATAAAAAGCCCAGAAATAAATCCACACACCTATGGACACCTTATCTTTGACAAAGGAGGCAAGAATATACAATAGAGAAAAGACAATTTCTTTAAAAAGTGGTGCTGGGAAAATTGGTCAACCACTTGTAAAAAAATGAAACTAGAACACTTTCTAACATCATACACAAAAATAAACTCAAAATGGATTAAAGATCTAAATGTAAGACTGGAGACTATGAAACTCCTAGAGGAGAACATAGGCAAAACACTCTTCTACAGAAATTATAGCAGGATCCTCTATGACCCACCTCCCAGAATATTGGAAATAAAAGGGAAAAAAATGGGACCTAATTAAAATTATACACTTTCACACAATAAAGAAAAGTATAAACAAGGTGAAAAGACAGCCTTCAGAATGGGAGAAAATAATAGCAAACGAAGCAACTGACAAAGAACAAATCTAAAAAATATACAAGCAACTCCTGCAGTTCAATTGCAGAAAAATAAACGACTCAATCAAAAAATGTGCCAAAGAACTAAATAGACATTTCTCCAAAGAAGACATACAGATGGCTAACAAACGCATGAAAAGATGCTCAACATTACTTATTATCAGAGAAATGCAAATCAAAATCACAGTGAGGTACCATTTCACACCAGTCAGAATGGATGTGATCCAAAAGTCTACAAGGAATAAATGCTGGAGAGGGTGTGGAGTAAAGGGAACCCTCTTACACTGTTGGTGGGGGGGATGCAAGCTAGTACAGCCACTATGGAGAACAGTGTGGAGATTCCTTTAAAAACTGGAAATAGAACTGCCATATGACCCAGCAATCCCATTTCTGGGCATAAACACTGAGGAAACCAGAATTGAAAGAGACACGTGTACCCCAATGTTCACTGAAGCACTGTTTGTAATAGCCAGGACAGGGAAGCAACCTAGATGTCCATCAGCAGATGAATGAATAAGAAAGCTGTGGTACATATACACAATGGAGCATTACTCAGCCATTAAAAAGAATACATTTGAATCAGTTCTAATAAGATGGATGAAACTGGAGCCGATTATACAGAGTGAATTAAGCTAGAAAGAAACACACAAATACAGTATAATAGCACATATATATGGAATTTAGAAAGATGGTATGATAGCCCTGTATGGAAGACAGCAAAAGAGACACAGATGTATAGAACTGTCTTTTGGACTCTATGGGAGAGGGCGAGAGTGGGGTGATTTGGGAGAATGGCATTGAAACATGTATATTATCATATGTGAAATGAATCAGCAGTCCAGGTTCGATGATGATACAAGATGCTCAGGGCTGTTGCACTGGGATGACCTACCCAGAGGGATGGTATGGGGAGCGAGGGTGGGAAGGGTGTTCAGGATGGGAACACATGTACACCCATGGTGGATTCTTGTCAATGTATGGCAAAACCAATACAATATTGTAAAGTAATTAGCCTCCAATCAAAATAAATAAATTTATATTCAAAAAATAAAAATTAAGAAAATAATAATAACAAACTGCTCTCTCTAGGGAGGAATACAGATACTTCTGAGAATCTTGGTTTGCCATTTCTTAGGTAGATGGCCATCTAAGGATTGTTCCTTTCTCTTTCTGACACCAGCTGCCAGTTGACAAGCCTTATCTATCTGCTTCACGTTGTGGGTAGAAAGATCAATTAGAACGTCAGTCATCTACTTAAAACCATTTGAGTATAAATGGGCTAATTGTTACAGTCACAAAATGCATCCTTTGCGAGCTGGAGACCTGGGTTCCACTGTTGGCTTGATTATGTCCTAGCCATATGATCTTACATAAGACATTTAACCAAAGTGTGTAAGTTTCTCATATATTTATCAATCTATAATTTCTACCCGGAGAAAGCAATGGCACCTCACTCCAGTACTCTTGCCTGGAAAATCCCATGGAAGGAGGAGCCTGGTAAGCTGCAGTCCATAGGGTCCCTGAGAGTTGGACACGACACAGTGACTTCACTTTCACTTTTCACTTTCATGCATTGGAGAGGGAAATCGCAGCCAGCGTTCTTGCCTGGAGAATCCTGGGGATGGCGGAGCCTGGTGGGCTGCCGTCTATGGGGTTGCACAGAGTTGGACACGACTGAAGTGAATTAGCAGCAGCAGCAGCAGCATAATTTCTACCAAATAGTAGATTAAAATGATATGATATTATATAAGAGAAAGTATTTGAAAGTCATTGTTCAACTGTTAAATAGTTTTACTAGCATAGTATATAAAAATATTTTAATGNTTCCATTGTGTATATGTATCACAACTTCTTTATCCATTCATCTGTCAATGGACATCTAGGTTGCTTCCATGTTCTAGCTATTGTAACTAGTGTTGCATTGAACAATGGGATACATGTGTCTATTTCAATTTTGATTTCCTCAGAGTATATGTCTAGGAGTGGGAATGCTGGGTCAAATGGTGGTTTTATTCCTAGATTTTTAAGAAATCTCCATATTTTCTTCCACAGTGGCTGTATCAATTTACATGCCCACCAATAGTGCAATAGCATTCCCTTTTCTCCATACCCTCTACAGCATTTATTGTTTGTAGACTTTNATGGTGGTTTTATTCCTAGATTTTTAAGAAATCTCCATATTTTCTTCCACAGTGGCTGTATCAATTTACATGCCCACCAATAGTGCAATAGCATTCCCTTTTCTCCATACCCTCTACAGCATTTATTGTTTGTAGACTTTCGGATGATGGCCATTCTGACCAGTGCGAGGTGATATTTCATTGTGGTTTTGACTTGCATTTCTCTAGTAATAAGTGGAGTTGAGCATCTTTTCATGTGTTTGTTGGCCACCTGTATGTCTTCTTTGGAGAAATATCTGTTTAGGTCTTTTTCCCACTTTTGATTGGGTTGTTTGTTTTTTCTGGCATTGAGTTGTATGCACTGCTTGTATATTTTGGAAATTAATCCTTTGTCAATTGTTCCATTTGCATTATTTTCCCCCATTCTGAGGGTTGTCTTTTCACCTTGCTTATAGTTTCCTTTGCTGTGCAAAAAGTTTTAAGTTTAATCAGGTCCCATTTGTTTGCATTTGTTTTTATTTCCATTACTCTAGGAAGTGGGTCATAGAGGATTTTGTTTTGATTTAGGTCATCCAGTGTTCTGCCTATGTTTTCCTCTAAGAGTTTTATAGTTTCTGGTCTTACATTTAAGCCTTTAATCCATTTTGAGTTTATCTTTGGTATGGTGTTAGGAAGTGTTCTAATTTCATTCTTTTACATGTAGCTGTCCAGTTTTTCCAGCACCATTTATTGAATAATCTGTCTTTGCCCCCATTGTATATTCTTGCCTCCTTTGTCAAAAATAAGGTACCCATAGGTGCATGGATTTATGTCTGTGCTTTCTATCTTATTCCATTGGTCTATATTTCTGTTTTTTTTGTGCCAGTATCATACTGTCTTGATGACTGCAGCTTTGCAGTATAATCTGAAGTCAGGAAGGTTGATTCCTCCAGCTCCATTCTTCTTTCTCAAAACTGCTTTGACTATTCAGGGTCTTTTGTGTTTCGATATGAATTGTGAAATTTTTTGTTTTACTTTTTGAAAAATGTCATTGGTAATTTGATAGGGATCACATTGCATCTGTAGATTGCATTTGGTAGTATAGTAATTTTCACAATATTGATTCTTCCTGCCCAGAAACATGAAATATCTCTCCATCTGTTCATGTCACCTTTGATTTCTTTCATTAGTGTCTTATAATTTTCTGTGTACAGTTCTTTTGTCTCCTTAGGGAAGTTTATTTCTAGATATTTAATTCTTTTTGTTGCAATGGTGAATGGGATTGATTCCTTACTTTTTCTTTTTGATTTTCCATTGTTAGTATATAGAAATGCAAGTGATTTCTGTGTATTGATTTTGCATCCTGCAAATTTGCTAAATTCACTGATTAGCTCTAGAAATTTTCTGATACTACCTTTACTGTTTTCTATGTACAGTATCATGTCATTTGGAAACAGTGAGAGCTTTACTTCTTCTTTTCCAATCTAGATTAATTTTATTTCCTTTTCTTCTCTGATACCTGTAGCTAGGACTTCCAGAACTATGTTGAATAATAGTTGTGAAAGTGAACAGCCTTGTCTTATTTCTGATCTTAGGAGGAATGGTTTCAGTTTTTCACCATTGAGAATAATGTGCTGTAGGCTTATCATATATGGCTTCTACTATGTTGAGGTAAGTTCGTTCTATGCCCATTTTTTGAAGAGTTTTAATCATAAGTGGTTGCTGAATTTGGTCAAAGGCTTTTTCTGCATCTATTGAGATTATCATAGGTTTTTATCTTTCAATTACTCAATATGGTGTATCATTTTGATTGATTCGTGTATTTGAAGAATCTTTGCATTCCTGGAATAAACCCAACTTGATCATGGTGTTTGAGCTTTTTGATGTATTGCTGAATTCTGTTGGCTCAAATTTGTTGAGGATTTTTTCAACTATGTTCGTCAGTGATATTGCCTTGTAGTTTTCTTTTTTTGTGTTGTCTTTGTCTGGTTTTGGTATCAGGGTGATGCTGGACCTATAGAATGTGTTTGGAAGTGTTCTTTTCTCTGCAATTTTTTGAGAGTTTTAGAAGGATAGGCACTAGCTCTTCTCTAAATATTTGATAAAATTCTCCTTTGAAGCCATCTGGACCTGGGGTTTTGTCTTTTGGGGAGATTTTTGATCACAGCTTCAATTTCAGTGCTTGTAATTAGGTTGTTCATAATTTCTATTTCTTTCTGGTTCAGTATTGGAAGATTGAGAACTTTTCTAAGAATATGTCCATTATTCCAGTTTATCAATTTTATTGCCATATAGTTGTTCATAACAGTCTCTTATAATCCTCTGTGTTTCTATATTGTTTGCTGTAACCTCTCCTTTTTCATTTCTAACTTAGTTGATTTGATTCTTCTCTCTTTTTTTCTTGCTGAGTATGGGTAAAGGCTTGTCAATTTTGTTTATATTCTCAAAGAACAACCTTTTATTTTTATTATTCTTTACTATTTCTTTTTTTTATTTCTTTTTCATTTATTTCTGTTCAGATTTTTATGATTCCTTTTGTTCTACTAATTTTGGGGGGCTTTTTGTTCTTCATTTCCTAGTTGTTTTGGATGTAAATTTAGGTTGTCTATATAATGCTTTTATTTGTTTCTTGAAGTAGGATTGTGTTGCTGTAAGCTTCCCTCTTAAGACTGCTTTTGTTGCATCCCATAGGTTTTGAGTTGTCATGTTTTCATTGTCATTTGTTTCTATAATTTTTTAATTTCCTTTTTATTTCTTCAGTAACTTGTTGGTTATTTAGAAACATGTTGCTTAATCTCGATGTGTTTGTGTTTCTTACAGTTTTTTTCATGTAATTAATATCTAGTCTCATGGCATGTGGTCAGAGAAGATGCTTGATACGATTTCAATTTTCTTAAATTTACTGAGGTGTGATTTGTGACCCAAGATATGGTATTCCTAGAGAATATTGTATGTGCACTTGAGAAGATGTATTCTTCTGCATTTGGATGGAATGTTCTGAAGATATCCATGAGATCCATCTCATCAATATATCATTTAAAACTTGTGTTTCCTTATTAACTTTCTGCTTTGATGATCTGTTTGCTGGTGAGCAGGGTATTAAAGTCTCCTATTATTGCGTTACTGTCAATTTCTGCTTTTATGTCTGTTAGTGTTTGTCTTATGTGTTGAGGTGCTCCTATGTTTAGTGCATAGATATTTACAATTGTTATGTTTTCCTCTTGGACTGATCCCTTGATCAATATGTAGTGTCCTTCCTTATCTCTTGTAATCTTCTTTATTTTTAGGGTCTATTTTGTCTGATATGAGAATTGCTACTCCAGCTTTCTTTTGCTTTGCATTTGCAAGGAATATATTTTCCCATCCTCTCACTTTCAGTCTATATGTGTCTTTAGGTCTGAAGTGGGTTTCTTGTAAACAGCATATATATGAATCTTCTTTTATATCCATTCAGCCAGTCTGTGTCTTTTGGTTGGTGCATTTAGTCCATTTACATTTTATATATGCTTCTATTGTCATTTTCTTAATTGCTTGGAGCTGATTTTGTAGATCTTTTTTCTTCTCTTGTATTTCTTGATGATATAAATCCATTTAACATTTGTCATAAAGCTGGTTTGGTGGTACTGAATTCTCCTAACTTTGGCTTGTCTGAAAAGCTTTTGATTTCTCCATCAATATTGAATAAAATCCTTGCCAGGTACAGTAATCTTGGTTGTAGATTTTTCCCATTCAGCACTTTAAATATATGCTGCTTGCAGCGTTTCTGCTGAAAGGTCAGCTATTAAGTGTATGGAGTTTCCCTTGTACTTTATTTGTTGCTTCTCCTTTTCTGCTTTTAATATTATTTCCTTGTGTTTAGTCTTTGTTAGTTTTATTAATATGTGTCTTGGCATGTTTCTCCTTAGGTTTATCCTATATGGGACTCTTTGTGCCTCTTGGACTTGATTGATTATTTCCTTTTCTATGTTGGAGAAATTTTCAACTATAATCTCTTCACAAATTTTCTCATATCCTTCCTTTATTTCTTCTTCTGTGACCCTTATAATTCGAATGTTGATGAATTTGATATTGTCTGAGAGGTCTCTGAGACTATCCTCAGTTCTTTTATATCTTTTTTACTTTATACTAATCTTCAGAAGATCTTTCCACCATTATATCTTCCAGCTCACTGATTCATTATTCTGCTATAGACATTCTGCTATTATTTCCTTCTAGAGTATTTTTATTTTCAGTAATTGTGTTTTTTTTCTCTGCATGTTCATTGTTTAATTCTCCTAGTTCTTTGTTAATTGATTATTTCATTTTACATTTTATTTTCAAGGTTTTTGACCATCTTTACTATCATTATTCTGAATTCTGTTTCAGGTAGTTTGCCTGTTTCCTCTTCATTTAATTGGACTTTTGTGTTTCAAGTTTGTTCCTTAATTTCTGTAGTATTCTTCTGCATTTCATTATTATTATTATTTAAATTATTGTGTTTGAGGTCTCTTTTATCCAGGCTTCAAGGCTGAATTCTTTCTTCCTTTTGGTTTCTCTTCTCTTAAGGTTGGCCAGGTGGTTTGTGTAAGCCTCATATAGGGTGAAATTTGGGTTGAGTTTTTGTTTGTTTCTTTGATTTTTCTGCTGATGGGCAACCTGAAGTGATAATCCTGTATGCTGATGATTGGGTTTGTATTTTAGTTTTGTTTGTCCTTTAGATGGAGCATCCTGCACAGGATGCTACTGGTGGTTAGGTGATGCTCTTGTATTTCAGTGATTTCCTTTGTGTGAGTTCTCACTATTTGATAACCCCTAGGGTTAAATTCCTGGAGAAGGAAATGGCAAGCCACTTCAGTATTCTTGCCTTGAGAACCTCATGAACAGTATGAAAAGACAAAATGATAGGATCCAGAAAGAAGATTCCCCAGGTCGATAGGTGCCCAAAATGCTAGTGGAGAAGAGTGGAGAAATAACTCCAGAAAGAATGAAGGGATACAGCCAAAGCAAAACAAATGCCCAGCTGTGGATGTGACTGGTGATAGAAGCAAGGTCCGATGCTGAAAAGAGCAATATTGCATAGGAACCTGGAATGTTAGGACCATGAATCAAGCAAATCAGAAGTGGTCAAACAGGAGAGGGCAAGAGTGAACGTTGACATTCTAGGAATCGGCAAACTAAAATGAATTGTAATGTGTGAATTTAACTCAAATGACCATTATATCTACTACTGCAGGCAGGAATCCCTCAGAAGAAATGGAGTAGCCATCATGGTCAACAAAAGAGTCTGAAATTCAGTACTTGGATGCAATCTCAAAAACGACAGAATGATCTCTGTTCATTTCATTAAGAACATTCAATATCACAGTAATCCAAGCCTATGCCCTAACCTGTAACACTGAAGAAGCTAAAGTTGAATGGCTCTATGAAGACCTTCAAGACCATTTAGAACTAACACCCCAAAAGATGTCCTTTTCATTATAGGGGACTGGAATGCAAAAGTAGGAAGTCAAGAAACACCTGGGGTAACATGTAAATTTGGCCTTGGAATGCGGAATGAAGCAGGACAAAGACTAATAGAGTTTTGCCAAGAGAACACAGAGTGGTCATAGCAAACACCCTCTTCCAACAACACAAGAGAAGACTCTACACATAGACATCACCAGATAGTCAAACCGAAATCAGATTGATTATATTCTTTGAAGCCAAAAATGGAGAAGCTCTATACAGTCAGCAAATACAAGACTGAGAACTGACTGTGGCTCAGATCATGAACTCCTTAATTGTCAAATTCAGACTTACATTGAAGCAAATAGGGAAAACCACTAGACCATTCAGGTATAACCTAAATCAAATCCCTTATGATTATAGAGTAGAAGTGAGAAATAGATTTAAGGGACTAGATCTGATAGATAGAGGGCCTGATGAACTATGGAAGGAAGTTCATGACATTTTACAGGAGACAGGGATCAAGACCATCCCCATGGAAAAGAAATGCAAAAAAGTAAAAAGGCTGTCTGAGGAGGCCTTACAAATAGCTGTGGAAAGAAGAGAAGGGAAAAGCAATGGAGAAAAGGAAAGATATAAGCATCTGAATGCAGAGTTCCAAAGAATAGCAAGGAGAGATAAGAAAGCCTTCCTCAGCAATCAATGCAAATAAATAGGGGAAAACAAATGAATGGGAAAGACTAGAGATCTCTTCAAGAAAAGAGATATAAAGGGAACATTTCATGCATAGATAGGCTCAATAAAGGACAGAAAGGGTATGGACCTAATAGAAGCAGAAGATATTAAGAAAAGGTTGCAAGAATACACAGAACTATACAAAAAAGGATCTTCATTACCCAGATAATCACGATGGTGTGATCACTAATCTAGAGCCAGGCATCCTGGAATGTGAAGTCAAGTGGTCCTTAGAAAGCATCACTACAAACAAAGCTAGTGGAGGTGATGGAATTCCAGTGGAGCTGTTTCAAATTCTGAAAGATGATGCTGTAAAAGTACTGCACTCAATATGCCAGCAAATTTGGAACTCTCAGTAGTGGCCACAGGACTGGAAAAGGTCAGTTTTCATTCCAGTCCTAAAGAATGCTCAAACTACCGCACATTTGCACTCATCTCACACAGTAGTAAAGTAATGTTCAAAATTCTCCAAGCTAGGCTTCAGAAATACATGAACCGTGAACTTCCCAATGTTCAAGCTGGTTTTAGAAAAGGCAAAGGAACCAAAGATCAAATTGTCAACATCCACTGGGTCATGCAAAAAGCAAGAGAGTTCCAGAAAAACATCTATTTCTGCTTTACTGACTATGCCAAAGTCTTTGACTGTGTGGATCACAATAAACTGTGTAAAATACTGAAAGAGATGGGAATACCAGACCACCTGACCTGCCTCTTGAGAAACCTATATGCAGGTCACGAAGCAACGGTTAGAACTGGACATGCAACAGACTGGTTCTAAATAGGAAAAGGAGTACGTCAAGGCTGTACATTGTCACCCGGCTTATTTAACTTATGTGCAGAGTACATCATGAGAAATAATGGGCTGGAAGAAACACAAGCTGGAATCAAGATTGCTGGGAGAAATATCAATAACCTCAGATATGCAGATGATGCCATCCTTATGGCAGAAAGTGAAGAGGAACTAAAAAGCTTCTGAAAGTGGAGAGTGAAAAGTTGGCTTAAAGCTCAACATTCAGAAAATGAAGATCATGGTATCTGGTCCCATAACTTCTTGGGGAATAGGTGGGGAAACAGTGGAAACAGTGTCAAATTTTATTTTGGGGGGGCTCCAAAATCATTGCAGATGGTGACTGCAGCCATGAAATTAAAAGATGCTTACACATTGGAAGAAAAGTTATGACCAACCTAGAATAGCATATTGAAAAGCAGAGACATTACTTTGCCAACAAAAGTCCATCTAGTCAAGACTATGCTTTTTCCAGTGGTCATGCATGAATGTGAGAATTGGACTGTGAAGAACGCTGAGCACCAAAGAATTGATGTTTTTGAACTGTGGTATTGGAGAAGACTCTTGAGAGTCCCTTGGACTGCAAGGAGATCCAACCAGTCCATTCTGAGGGAGATCAGCCCTGGGATTTCTTTGGAAGGAATGATGCTGAAGCTGAAACTCCAGTACTTTGGCCACCTCATGGAATAGTTTCTCATTGGAAAAAACTCTTTGCTGTGAGGGATTGGGGGCAGGAGGAGAAGGGCACGACCAAGGATGAGATGGCTCGATGGCATCACTGACTCGATGGACATGAATCTGAGTGAACTCTGGGAGTTGGTGATGGACAGGGAGGCCTGGCGTGCTGCAATTCTTGGTGTCGCAAAGAGTCGGACATGCCTGAGTGACTGAACTGAACTGAACTGAGAAGTATATGGCAACAAATATCGGCCAATACACTCCAGTCTTCTTGCTTGGAGAATCATCCTCCCTGACAGGCCAGTCTTCAGGGTCATATAGAATCGACACTACAGCAGCCACCCTGTGTGCAGACACACAAGACTTTTTTTTTTGCCTGTGGCAGCTCTGCCTCAGTGAGAGTTGAGCGTGAAGGTGGCACAGCTTGCTTGGCTTGTGGGGACCCTGGCGGCAGCAAGTGTGCAGAGACATGGACTGCTTCTGCTGCAGGAGTAATGGCCCTATCAGAGTCTTTTTTGAGCCTCTTGTAGCTGGTGATCAGAAGGCCTCGTTGGCCAGTCTTTCCCCATACCTCTGCCTGTTCAGGGACTTAAAGGTCTTCTTTGCCTGGGGTCCTTCTCCATTGTTCAGCAAGTCAGGCACATAGAGGGGCCCCCTAACTGGGATCCTACTCTGTAGATCAGCATATGAGTCACTTAAAGGAGCACCCTGGGTGGGGTCCTACTCTGTAGGTCAGTACATCAGGCATTTGATGGGCCAGCCTCCCTATTGTTCTGCTGCCAGTGCTGACTTGTCAGGAGAGAGAGGCTATTGTGAGGGTTCCACCCCCTAAGTGTGACTCAGCAGTATCACCTTGTCCATGGCTGCCAGGCTTTCTTCCACGGGCATTTTCCACCACAATCTCCTGCCTGACATCTCTTCCATCTGTCTCTCCCCTGTTAACAGCAGCCCTTACCTGGGGATTACTCCACAATCCCTAAACTCCTGCTCCCAGCCATTGTGCCTTCCAGGGGATCTCTGTCCTTGTATAGATGACTGTGGCAAGAACTGTCTGATTCTCATTCCATTTAGGCTGCCACCAATCAGCTGTTTTACACTCAGACTTAAATGTTTCTCTTCTCACTCAGACAATTGCCTGAATGTGGGGATCAGACCCCTATTTCAGTTCCCCCACCCACCGAGGGCAGGTCCAGTCCTACTAACACTCCTGTTTTTCCCCTAGTTTTATTTTCCCCCTAGTTTCTTCATCCTACTGAGTTTTGCATTGGTCTATATATTCTTTTCCAATGAGACCTGTCTGGTCTCAGCTGGTGTTCTGCATGCACTTCTGTTTCTGAAGGTATATTCCTGATGTATCCATGGAGAGAGATGTACTCTATGTCCACATACTCCTCTGCACATCTTGTTCTCTCCCAAACATTTGATTTTTAAGCATAGATTCAGCTGTGGTAGAGTCTGAACATGAGTAGTGGTGGTATATGGATTAGATGTTTAATGATATTAGAATGGTAGTATAAGAACATTTTTGTATACATAAATGTATATATATTTATTTATATATTTATTAACACATTAATATATAAAATATATTAATATTTTTATAATATATAATATATTATATTTATATATTTAATATATTTTTATTTATATATTATATGATGTGATTCAGAAGAGTCTTGTGTTCTTCCAGTTTTTGACAATATATTATGAACATGTGATCTCTGGATTGTTAAGATATTGATGTAATATGACATTTCACTTAAAGCTAGCTGGTTATGTTTCTAGGAAGTCATGAAGGAGGAAACAGTTAAAAATTGCTTATTGAAGAGTATTCAAATACCCAAAACTCCTAAAGAGTCTTTTTCTCTAACTTACTAGAAGAGGGATTACTTAACAAAGCTGGGAAAAAAATCACTTCAAAGTGAATTTCCAACAGTTTACTGACACAGGCCATTACAAAATAACGACTATTAGTAAGCTAAGCTCCGTTACATTCCCTCTTACTTCACCTTTGAATTATTCTTGAGGCATTGCCTATTCTCTGGACAGCATTGCCAATACAGTTTAGCTAAGTGCGAGGCCTGCTCGTCAGCCTCGTAACTCTGTTTTGCTAAGAATTTGGCGAATAATTACTCTCCAGAGGTTGCAGCCTGCCTTGTGCAATATGTGCTGAGCAATCTGACTAGAAATTCTGATAGATCCAAGCCTGGTCTCCTGCCAATTCAAACAGTAGAAAGATTCTTGGATCCCAAAGTGTTTCAGAAATGCAAAGCCAAGCAAGGTCTTCTGAATACTTTCCTATGATTTTAGATTGTAAAAGCAGTGGGTTCCTTGAACATCATAGTTTATGGAAGAATTGAAAAGTTCTGCCTAAAATTTGCTCTTTTTCATTTTCCAGCATAATGCAGGCTATTGGAGCTAAGGGACTTCAAGTTGCAGCCATACCATTGCATTAAATTGGGTCATTTTCAATAGGACACAAGTGATGCAACACAAGTGATGCAACTTAGTATGACATACCAGATAGAGATATCTTGTTGACAAGCAAGCTGTATATAACCACTGATAGCATATAAAGAGGTCCAATAAATTAGCCAAAACTTTTGAAAAACATGACAGTGAAATTCATATTCTCATTGAAAACATATAGATAAAAAATACAAAGCCAAATAAAACGCTTGACTTTTTAGTTGATATACAGATGTGGATGTTGTTCTTATAACAACCTTAGTATTCATTTAAAATATTAAAAAAAACACATAGATGTGTACAAGAATACTAAATTATTATTAAATTATTCTAATTGTTGAGATTATTTTAGTATTGGATTGCTTAAAGTTAGCTAAATAAAATATCTTTTAAGAAGAATATGCTAATTATTGAATAAGAAGGAAATTCTGTGATGAAAGAAGAAAATAAAGACCCTAGCTTGTAAGTTATCTATTAGAATCATTAATAAAATCTTTATATATTTATTTTTATACTTTTATATTTGATGTAAAATATTATATGAGTTACAGGTGTACAATAGAATGATCTGAAAATTTTAAAGTCTTATGCAACGTAAAAATGAGCAACCTACATAAGATCTTTCAAAATGAGCCTAAGACATAGTAGGATAATGTAGCATATAACCTTAAAATACTAGTAAATACTAGTAAAATAGAAATAATTTATTTTAGAAACTTTTAGCACATTATTAGGAATTAATTGGCATGACAAATTTTTATGTCACATGTTAAAAAACTTGGGGCAACTGGAAATGATCATATTTTAAAATTATTTCTGACTAGAGATTAAATTCTAGGCTTATTCTTTTGGTTCAAAAGAATTTCTTCTTTAACAACATTTTATTGAACTTTTACTTAATGTGGCACTGCTATAATGCCCAGAAATGACAGCGGTGGCTATGGATAAGAGGTTTCTGCTCTTTTATATCCTTTTATTCATATGACTGCTTTTGTATATTCACAACCCATTTCCTCTATAAAACGAGACAGTCTTCTATTTGGTCCCATTTTTCCAAATACATTAAGTGGTTGAGGACATTTTGCAGAGGAGTTTGTTGGCATCAGGAGGGGAAAGAGAGGTTCATCTTGAAGAATAGTCTACTTGAGGGAAGGATACTTGAACAAACAGTGACTTACTGAAATGTTCTTAGGTAATACTGCTTTTCTGCTCTAAGGCCCTAATGGCTAAAATATTATAAAGTGCATCTTGTAAGAAAAGATGAGACATTTAAACACTGGTGACTGCATGTAACTCTAATGTGTTAAGTTAGTTACTCACCTCTCCTTCAGGTCTTTTTGACTTGAGTTTCATTGACTCTATTTTCAGACTTAATCTTTATTAGTCTAAGCCAATTATGGCACTCCATCTGTCTTACCAATGATAGCTCAGAAGCCTTGGCTTAAAGCAATTGACCTATGTTATTCTCTGTTGATTACTATTGGTCCACAAGTAGGCACATAGTTTACATTAGCTCAAACTGACTAAAGAGAAGCATTTTTATTCTATGGTTAAGTAAACAGCTATCTCTCTCCACAGACTGTTAAGAGAGAATCTGTTCTTGCTGATACTGGCAGCCATTTTCAGTTATGAGAGTAGCCAATCTGAAGGAAAACCAAAAGAAACACGGAGTCTATAATTGTTTAATGTCATACTATGTGTGAAATTGACTCATTGAAAAAGACTCTGATACTGGGAGGGATTGGAGGCAGAAGGAAAAAGGGACGACAGAGGATGAGATGGATGGATGGCATCACTGACTCGATGGATGTGAGTCTGTGTGAACTCCGGGAGTTGGTGATGGACAGGGAGGCCTGGAGTGCTGGCATTCATGGGGTTGCAAAGAGTCGGACACGACTGAGGGACTGAACTGAACTAAACTCAACTGATACATGAAAAAGCAAATTTCCTCACCGTTATCATTTTAAGTTGGGTTTTCTATAATTTGAGGCTAAAAGAATCCTCAACCAATTATTAACAGTTAAGAGTTTTCTTAGAACCCAGTTCTGTTTGACTTTTAATTTAGTTACTTTTCATTGTCCTTGAAATACATTAAATATATATTCAATGGCATGGTAAAATAGCTAGTTCTAATCTAGGATCCCACATTTTGTTTTCATATTTGTCAAGTAATTGACCAAATATCTAAAAAACAAAACAAAGCAATAAGCATATGAACAGCTTACTACTCAGGAAAGTTAGTGTTAGTCCCTCAGTTGTGTCTGACTCTTTGCAACACTATGGACAGTAGCCTGCCAGGCTTTTCTCTCCATGGAATTTTCCAGGCAAGAATACTTCAGTAGGTAGCCATTCCTTTCTACAGGGGATCTTCTGGACCCAGGGGTTGAACGAGGATCTCTGCATTGCAGGCAGATCTTTTATCCTGTGAGCTTAGGGGACATGTCCAAATTTTACAGTTGTCTTTAGAAAATCTCAGCTTAGCTCAGTTCAGTCACTCAGTCGTGTCTGACTTTGCAACTCTCATGGACTGCAGCACACCAGGCTTTCTGTCCATCACTAACCCTCAGATCTTGTTCAAACTCACGTCCATCATGCTGGTGATGTCATTCATCCGTCTCATCCTCTGTTGCCCCTTCTCCTCCTGCCTTCAATCTGTCCCAGCATCAGTCTTTTCTAAGGAGTCAGTTCTTCGAATCAAGGGGCCAAAGTGTTGGAATTACAGTTTCAACATCAGTCCTTCCAATGAATATTCAGGACTGATTTCCTTTAGAATGGACTGGTTTGATCCTCTTGAAGTCCAGAGGACTCTTAAGAGTCTTTTCCAACATCACAGTTCAAAAGCATCAATTCTTCACTGCTTAGATTTTTTTTATAGTCCAACTCTCACATCCATAATGAGTACTGAAAAAAATCAAAACTTTGACTAGACAGTCCATTGCCAGCAAAGGTAATGTCTCTGTTTTCTTAATAGGCTGTCTAGGTTGATCATAGCTTTTCTTCCAAGGAGCAAGCCTCTTTTAATTCCATAGCTGGAATTACCATCTGTAGTGATTTTGGAGCCTCCAAAAATAAAGTATCTCACTGTTTCCATTGTTTCCCTTTCTACTTGCCATGACGTGATGGGATTGGATGCCATGATCTTAGTTTTCTGAACATTGAGTTTTAGGCCAACTTTTTCACTCTCCTCTTTCACTTTCATCAAGAGGCTCTTTAGTTCCTCTTTGCTTACTGCCATAAGGGTGGTGTCATCTGCATATCTGAGATTATTAATATTTCTCCTGGCAATCTTGATTCCCGCTTGTGTTTCATTCAGCCCGGTATTTTGCATGATATACTCTGCATATAAAAGTTAAATAAGCAGGGTTACAATATACAGCCTTGATGTACTCCTTTCCTGATTTGGAACCAGTCCACTGTTTCATGTCCTGTTCTAACTGTTACTTCCTGGCCTGTATACAGATTTCTCAGAAGGCAGATAAGATGGTCAGGTATTCCCATCTCTCTTGGAATTTTCACAGTTTGTGGTGATCCACACAGTCAAAGGCTTTGGTGTAGTCAATAAAGCAGAGGAAGATGTTTTTCTTGAATTCTTTTGTTTTTTCAATGATCCAGCAGATGTTGGCAATTTGATCTCTAGTTCCTCTGCCTTTTCTAAATCCAGCTTGAACATCTGGAAGTTCACAGTTCGTGTACTGTTGAAGCCTGGCATGGAGAATTTTGAGCACTTCTTTGACTTCCCTGGTGGCTCATATGGTAAAGCGTCTGTCTACAATGCGGGAGACCTGGGTTCGAGCTCTGAGTTGGGAAGATCCCCTGGAGAAGGAAATGGCAATCCACTCCAGTACTATTGCCTGGAAAATCCCATGGACAGAGGAGCCTGGTGGGCTACAGTCTATGGGGTCGCAAAAAGTCCTACACGACTGAGCGACCTCACTTTCACTTTTACTTGCTAGCATATCATGAGTGCAATTGTGTAGTAGTTTGTATATTCTTTGGCATTGTTTTTCTTTGGGAACAGAATAAAACTGAACTTTTCCAGTCACCACTGCTGAGTTTTCCAAATTTGTTGGTATACTGAGTGCAGCACTTTCACAGCATCATCTTTTAGAATTTGAAATGGCTTAACTGGAATTCCATCACCTCCACTAGCTTTGTTCATAGTGATGCTTCCTAAGGCCTACTTGACTTCACATTCCAACATGTGTGGCTCTAGGTGAGTATTCACAGTATCGTGGTTATCAGGGTCATGAAGACCTTTTTTGTACAGTTTTTCTGTGTATTCTTGCCACCTCTTCTTAATATCTTCTGCTACTGTTAGGTCCATACCATTTCTGTCCTTTATTGTGCCCATCTTTGCATGAAATGTCCCCTTGGTATCTCTAATTTTGTTGAAGAGATCTCTAGTCTTTCCCACTCTGTTGTTTTCCTCTATTTCTTTGCATTGATCACTGAAGAAGGCTTTCTTATCTCTCCTTACTAAACTTTGTAGCTCTGCATTTAAATGGGTATAATTTTCCTTTTTTCCTTTGCCTTTCACTACTCTTCTTTTCTCAGTATGGCCTCATCAGACAACCATTTTTCCTTTTTGCATTTCTTTTTCTTGGGGATGGTCTTGATCACTGCTTCCTGTACAAACCTCCATCCATAGTTCTTCACAGACTCTGTCTATCAAATACTCCCTTGAATCTATTTGTCACTTCCACTGTATAAATGTAAGGGATTTGATTTAGGTCATACCTGAATGGCCTAGTGGTTTTCTCT
>SJYW01048565.1:265390-279450 GCA_006410735.1 Raphicerus campestris
GTAGTTTGTATATTCTTTGGCATTGTTTTTCTTTGGGAACAGAATAAAACTGAACTTTTCCAGTCGCCACTGCTGAGTTTTCCAAATTTGTTGGTATACTGAGTGCAGCACTTTCACAGCATCATCTTTTAGAATTTGAAATGGCTTAACTGGAATTCCATCACCTCCACTAGCTTTGTTCATAGTGATGCTTCCTAAGGCCTACTTGACTTCACATTCCAACATGTGTGGCTCTAGGTGAGTATTCACAGTATCGTGGTTATCAGGGTCATGAAGACCTTTTTTGTACAGTTTTTCTGTGTATTCTTGCCACCTCTTCTTAATATCTTCTGCTACTGTTAGGTCCATACCATTTCTGTCCTTTATTGTGCCCATCTTTGCATGAAATGTCCCCTTGGTATCTCTAATTTTGTTGAAGAGATCTCTAGTCTTTCCCACTCTGTTGTTTTCCTCTATTTCTTTGCATTGATCACTGAAGAAGGCTTTCTTATCTCTCCTTACTAAACTTTGTAGCTCTGCATTTAAATGGGTATAATTTTCCTTTTTTCCTTTGCCTTTCACTACTCTTCTTTTCTCAGTATGGCCTCATCAGACAACCATTTTTCCTTTTTGCATTTCTTTTT
Source organism: Raphicerus campestris (assembly GCA_006410735.1). NCBI lineage: Eukaryota > Metazoa > Chordata > Mammalia > Artiodactyla > Bovidae > Raphicerus > Raphicerus campestris. The sequence continues at coordinate 266,014 of SJYW01048565.1, forward strand.
CTTGGGGATGGTCTTGATCACTGCTTCCTGTACAAACCTCCATCCATAGTTCTTCACAGACTCTATCAAATAATCCCTTGAATCTATTTGTCACTTCCACTGTATAAATGTAAGGGATTTGATTTAGGTCATACCTGAATGGCCTAGTGGTTTTCTCTACTTTCTCAAATTTAAGTCTGAATTTGAAAATAAGATGTTCATTATCTGAGCCACAGTCAGCTCCCAGTCTTATTTTTGCTAACTGCACAGAGTTTTTCCACCTTTGGCTGAAAAGAATATGCTCAAGCTGATTTTGGTATTGACTATCTGATGATGTCCATGTACAGAATTTTCTCTTGTATTGTTGGAAGATGTTTACTATGACCAGTGTTTTGCTTGCCAAAACTCTGTTAGCATTAGCCTTCATTTTGTTCTCCAAGGCCAAATTTGCCTGTTACTTAAGGCATTTCTTGACTTCCTACTTTTTCATTCCAGCCCTCTATAATGAAAAGGTCATCTTTTTGGGACATTAGTTCTAGAAGTTCATGTAGGTCTTCATGGAATATTTAAACTTCAGCTTCTTCGGGATAATTGTTTGGGGCATAGAATTTGATTACTGTGATATTGTGAGGTTCGCCTTGGAAATAAACAGAGAACATTTGGTCATTTTTGAGATTGTATCCAAGTACTGCATTTCAGACTCTTTTGTTGACTATGGTGGCTACTCCATTTCTTGTAAGGGATTCTTGCCCACTGTAGTAGATATAACGGTCATCTGAGTTAAATTTGTCCATTCCAGTCCATTTTAGTTCACTGATTTCTAAAATGTCATTGTTCACTCTTGCCATCTCCTGTTTGACCTCTTCCAATTTACCCTGATTTATAGACCTAACATTCCAGGTTCCTAAGCAATATTGTTCTTTATAGCATAGGACTTTACTTTCATCACCAGTCATATCCACAATGTTGTTTTTTCTTTGGCTCCCTCTCTTCACTCTTTCTGGAGTTATTTCTCCACTCTTTCCATTAGCATATTGGACACCTACCAACCTGGGGAGTTCATCTTTCAGTGTCCTATTATTTTGCCTTTCATACTGGTCATGGGGTTTTCAAGGCAAGAATACTGAAGTGGTTTGCCATTCCCTTCTCCAGTGGACCACGATTTGTCAGAACTCTCCACTATGACCTGTATGTCTTGGTTGGCCCTAAATACCATGGCTCATAGTTTCATTGAGTTAGACAAGACTGTAGTCCATGTGATCAGATTGTTTCATTTTCTGTAATTGTTATTTTCAGTCTGTTTGCCCTCTGAAGGATAAGGATAAGAGGCTTATGGAAGCTTTCTGATAGCAGAGACTGACTTGAGAAAATAAAAGTCATGTAAAACAAGAGCAAAGGTATATTTTTCAAACATGCAGTTGGAGATTTAACTCAAACTGGCATATATTGAACAAAATCTTTGTAGTTTTGTCAATGTTTTGGGCTCTCCTACATGATAGTGGGAAAATCACCTGAAGATGAAATTAATTATCACAGTGGAGGGAACTAACTTTCATTTAAGAGAGGTTGGAGGGAACTATTTGAAAGAAATCATATGATGAACAAAAGATAAATTCATAATAGCATACCTTTGGATTATAAATAAAAAGAGAATAAGCTAAGCCTGAATTTTTGGAAAATTCTTAGAGGTACTTCAGACACATTTCATTTCCTTCTGAACTTGTCATAGTAATTTTATTTAATTAACTAAATATTTGTATAGACCAATGCTAACTTGTTTTGTCATCACCATGAAGAAGAAAATAGTTGAAGATTCCATGTGCATGGGCTTCCCTGATAGCTCAGTTAAAGAATCCGCCTGCAATGCAGGAGATCCAGTTGAATTCCTGGGTTGGGAAGGTACACTGGAGAAGGGATAGGGTACCTGGTTCTGTATTCTTAGGCTTCATTGTGGTTCAACTGGTAAAGAACCTTCCTGTAATGCAGGAAACCTGGGTTTGGTCCCTGGGTTGGGAAGATCCCCTGGAGAAGGGAAACGATACCCACTCCACTATTCTGGCCTGGAGAATGTCATGGACTATATAGTCGGTGGGGTCACAAAGAGGCAAAAACGACTGATAGACATTATCTATAAACTTGTGAAATATAGATTGTGTTGCTACAACAAAAGGCAGATTAACCTGAACAAGATAAGTGTTCATTCCTTTTTTCATAAAGCAGTTAATGTATAAGTAGTCCAGGCTGCTATAATGGCTCCAATTGTCATGAATCCAGGTTTTTTTCTTTTTAAATATTCTATCTGCAGTACCTCACTCATGAGCTTAAAATGCTGCTCCAGCTCTTGCTATTATATCTGACTTGATAACAATATGAGGCTTTAAAAGATCCAACACAATTTCAAAGTTATGTGGGCCAATACATTTTCTCTTTGAACTGGGTTATTTTTAGTTATGTTTCTTCTATTTGCAATTCAAAGAATTCTAGTTCATTCAGGCTCTCAGTCATCTGTAAGATAACGTGCAAGCTTCTAACCTTGAAACATTAAATCCCTTTATAATCTGACCTCATCCTGGCCCTCTAGTCTGATGGCTATAAACCCCTGCCATGTATATAGTATTATAGTGATACAACAAATTATCAGGAATTTCCCATACATAGCATGGTTATTCTGTTCTCTGTTTCTCCTCTTTTTCCATGCTGGGAATGCCTAATTCTCCACACCTGCCTTTAACTCATTGTTTCCCACTCATCATCTGAGATTGGTCTGAGGAATTATTTCCTTCATCAATCTCCCTATGTGCTTTCAAACAGAGTACCCTTACTGTCTTCCCTTGGTGACAACCTACAAGTATCTCAAACATTGCGTTTACTGTAGTGTGCTGTATTATTTATTTTTTGACTCTAAATTGTGGGCTACAATGACATAGTTATTGTTTTATTTCAATCCCACATACGTTCTGACCGAAAGTAGAAGTTTAATAAAAATGATTGAATAAATAAACTACATAATGAAAACACAAAACTTGAAACTGTCAATTTCATAACCCTGTCTGAAAGATTTATTTTTGGAAAAAAATATTGGAGTGGAAACTAAAACACCAGAATTGAGTTTAACTTTACAATTTACTTTTTTTTTTCTTAATACTTTATTCTACTTTACAGTACTGTATTGGTTTTGCCATACATTAACATGAATCAGCCACAGGTATACACGATCTCCCAATGCCTAAGTCCCCTCCCACCTCCTACCCCACACCATCTCCCCAGATCATCCCGTACACCAGTCCCAAGCATCCTGTATCCTGTATTGAACATAGACTGGCGCTTCATTTCTTATATGATATTATACATGTTTCAATGCCATTCTCCCAAATCATCCCACCCTCTCCCTCTCCCTCAGAGGCCAAAAGTCCGTTCTATACCTCTGTGTCTCTTTTGTTGTCTCACCTATAGGGTCATCATTACTATCTTTCTAAATTCCATATATATGTGTCAGTATACTGTATTGGTGTTTTTCTTTCTGGCTTACTTCACTCCGTATAATCGGTTCCAGTTTCATGCATCTCATTAGAACTGAGTCAAACTTATTCTTTTTAAGGGCTGAGTAATACTCCACTGTGTATATGTACCACAGCTTTCTTATCCATTCATCTGCTGATGGACATCTAGGTTGTTTCCATGTCCTGGCAATTATAAACAATGCTGCAATGAACATTGGGGTACATGTGTCTCTTTCAATTCTGGTTTCCTTGGTGTGTATGCCCAGCAGTGGGATTTCTGGGTCATAAGGCAGTAATTTACTTTTTTTTTTTCCCCTGAACCCGGTCTTTTTGTCTGATCTGTGCTGATGTTTTCCCAAGAGGACACTTCTCTATGGATATTAGCATTGGCTTCACTCCTTATTCACTTCTGCTTAAGCATAGAAAGGTGACTAACATGGTGAATTTGGGAGAAGGAATGATAGTGGATCTGTTCTGCTTGGCCCTTTCTTATACTCACTTTGACATGTGCCAACCTGCAGGCATCAGACGTTTAGATTTGCTTTCTGTCATATGCTATAATGCCCTGCCTTTTTAGAGGAGTACTGCAATTGGCTCACTGTTTGAGTGACTATGTGTGTAATTACATATTATTTAGCAGTGAAGTATTAACCAGCCTGTTTAGCCAAAGACTAAGACCCATCTTCCAATGTTATGTGTCCATATCTGAATGTGTTCTAGATTAGCAAAAGAGAGATTCTCAACAATCTCAATATTCGCCCAATTAGTAAAATAATTTATGCTCGGAGTTTGTAAAATTTTAATTGCATGTGCCTGGCATTATGTAAGTGTTAAGATAATTAAATGAATAATACATATTTCACAACCTCAGGGAATTCTCATCTAGGGAAAATGTGCATCTTTCCAAACACATGAGTTATACAACATTAGTATTCTATAAGAATATTAGGGACCCTCCAAACTAACTGATCATTGAGAAAGGTCTAATAACTAAAGAACCCCTAGTCATTCCCTCCTCCAGGGGATCTTCCCGACCCAGAGGCTGAATCTGGGTCTCTTGCATTGCAGACAGATTCATTACCATCTGAGCCACTAGGGAAGCCCCCTTACAAATAATAGAGATACTCATTAAGACTCTCTGGGGGTGGGGATTTAGAATCCACTCTTTTTGTTTGCTTGTTTGTTTGATTATGAGACATCCAAGTGATTATCACTATCAATATTTTACTAAATTCTAGAAATTATTAATTGAATTGCTCACCACAGTCAACATCCAAGACCTCCATTGAGTGACAGCACTGGCAGCCTGTGATAGCTCACAGGACTTTAGGGTAATATAATGAATTAGGGGAGTGTTACAGACTTTTACACAGAAGTGCTAGTACCCAGTGAGATGTTAATTGGTCTCACACATAGCACATATGTGTGTACGGGCATGTATGCACACAGACGGAAAGTAAAACTAAAGTCACTCAGTGGTGACCCGCTCTTTGTGACCCCATGGACTGTAGACTGACAGGCTTCTCCATCCATGGGATTTCCCAGACAAGAATACTGGAATGGGTTGTTGTCTCCTTTTCCAGGTGATCTTCCTGATCTAGGGATTGAACCTGGGTCTCCCACACTGCGGGCAGACTCTACCGTCTGAGCCACCAGGGAAGCCCTGACAGACACACACTTATTGGTGGATGCTTAAGAGATTGTTGTAGTCAAACATATTTGGAAATACTGGGAATAAATTAAGTCAAAGAGTTTCAACAGATTTATTGGCGAATTAGTACATTGTGAGAACGTTGAAGTACATTGTGAGTCTCTAAGAGCTAGTTAAGATCTCTCTAATTTCCATTTATACTATATCCTGAAATCTTATTTAATTGGAATACATTTGGGGCATAAGTGTTTATATATGTAAAAATGTACTATGAATTATAAAGAATAATTATTATATTATTATGTAATATTATATACTTATGAACTATTTTCATGTCAGATTTGGTCAAATTAATATCTTAAATCCATTACATAAATTGTCAACAAAATTTTCAAAACTGGATTTTGTTTTATTTTGTGTTACTTAGCATTAAATCAATTTCCATAAATTGTAACAAATTGTGGAAATAAGATAATGACCTATAAAATATAAAATATTAATATTAAATCATATAGAAATGACTCATAGAATAGCACAAGTTAGGGTCAGGCTTTTTTCAGTAAATGAGATTTTGCCAAACTTATGCAATTATTTACTTAAAGGATTTTGTAGTCTATCAGTTNTTGTGGAAATAAGATAATGACCTATAAAATATAAAATATTAATATTAAATCATATAGAAATGACTCATAGAATAGCACAAGTTAGGGTCAGGCTTTTTTCAGTAAATGAGATTTTGCCAAACTTATGCAATTATTTACTTAAAGGATTTTGTAGTCTATCAGTTGTTTTCCAAGTTAGAACTAAAGTCTCCCAGCTACAACATAGAAATATTCACGATCACCATTTTTTAAACACTTGACACATTATATATAATAAGGGCAGATGGACAACTAGAATCCTGGGGAAATGAAACAAAACATGAATCTGATATTCTGTCTTCTGAAGTGCATTCTTTTAGTCTTACTTTTCTCCACTTAATCCCTTCCATTCACTGATTCTGATTCAAATCGTTTCCAATTATGGTAAGTGAAGGCAAGTATAAAAATCTATACAGAAGTTAAATGTAAAAAGCTACACAAAAGTTAAATGTATAAATTAATTTAAGCATAAGCATATAAAAAAGAAACAGTTTTTTTCTTGGACATTAAATTTATCAACTCCTTGTTAGCCATTAGCACTTTTTCTTCGATTACTTCATCAGTTTCTTATCTTAAAATACTGACCCAAGAGGGCAAAACACACTCAATGAACTGGCTATTTAATATACTGAGAGAAGGAAAAAATATGAAAAATTTAAATTTTTATGATGATGGCACATTTAGGACTGATACATAAAACTTTTGATTCAGAATCCTTGGGATCATAAAATATTTACATACTAGAAAAATTTTACTAAAGCAAACATATTTACTAAAATATGGTATTACAGATGTCAGATTAGAAGATTAGAATAAAAAACAATTTTTTCCTGAGAGTCAGGAACTGAAAAAGACTTAAACAGTCTCTGCTCAACCTCCACTAAATATATAAAATGGAGCAGAAAAATAATAAAAAATTATGGCTATTATTTATTAGAGCCATGGAAGCCCTTAACATTTCGCTAATGAGAATAGAACCTGAAGAATTATCGCAATAAACTCTGCATCCTAAAATACCATTGATTCTACAATGCACTAGTTCATAACTATCTGGTTTTGTGTGGATTAGGAGATATAAATTATATACATTAATTACCTTAATATCCCTGTTTTACAACATTACAATGTGGAAGAAAAAATGCATGAATAGAATAAGACTTTCTAAAACTTATTGCTACCCAAATCCATCACAGATATGTTAACCAATGTTGTATTCTTAATGTTGGAAAAGCAAAATTTAAAAGCTTTTGAAATATAACTAACATAGAGTATAAGGCCAGAGCAAAGTTACTAGTTTATTGGGTTCTAAACAAGTATTTATTGAAAGAAGGAAAAATTATTACAAGGAATCAGAGATTGCACATCTCTAGGCAAAGTAATATTAATATGGTACAGAAAACTGATAAAGAATACAGACACTTTGGTGTCAATAGAATTGCAGAAAAAAAATTTTCATGTTTCTGCCCAGTTAGGGTTTTGCCGAAAAAAAAAAAAAAAGGAAAGTGAAATCGTGAAATCTCAGCTAAAGAATAAACTTTAAAAGTTAAAAGGTAATTGAAAATCTAGGAAATCTTTTAGAGTTGTAACAATTTTCCTTCGCAGAGTTCAAAGGGTGATAAAACTCCCAGTCAAAGGACTGTATACTAGAGACTTTTCCCTTCTCTTCCCAGAGATTAGTTTACATTTGGGAGATTGTATTTGCTACTCTCTCTCATGAGAGGGTGAAGGGATTTGAGTATTCCAGGGTTCAACAGCATTAAAAATAAGAAGAAGTTCATGAAGGATCTATCTGGTTCTCATTGCATCACAGTAAAGGGAAGAAATGAGGTGAACAATGCAGCTATGTTTATAAATAAAAATAATAGTTTCATCTTGACTAAAAAAATCCCGTGTTTAATTTTAAGCTAAAATAGCTAGAGATATTTTAGCAAACCTGTTCTTTATTTCACCCCAATAATTTATTTTGGGGAAAGAATAGCTAGGAAGTTTGGGATGTACATGTACACACTGCTATATTAAAGTGGATATCCACTATATTTAAAGTGGATAACCAGCAAGGACCTACTGTGTAGCAAAAGGAAGTCTGCCCAGTGTTAATGTGGCAGCCTGGATGGAAGGGGAGTTTAGGGAAAATGGATGCTTTCATATTCATGGCTGAGTACCATTGTTTGTTAATCGGCTATTGTTGTTTAGTTGCTAAGTCTAACTGGAGTCNAAGTCTGCCCAGTGTTAATGTGGCAGCCTGGATGGAAGGGGAGTTTAGGGAAAATGGATGCTTTCATATTTATGGCTGAGTACTATTGTTTGTTAATTGGCTATTGTTGTTTAGTTGCTAAGTCTAACCGGAGGCTTTTTGTGATCCCATGGACTTTAGCCCACCAGGTTCCTCTATACAGAATAAAAAGTTTAAAACAGAGAGGAAAACAAAACAAAACAAAAAAGCTAGCGTCTAGGACAGTACAAACACACACACACACAAACATGAAGCAACTTTGAAAGATTTTACATTTGAATACCCACAACATAGATTCTAAGTTTAACATAGCCATCCCCTTATTCATTCCATCCAGGTGATATCCATCTAATTTTTTTAAATTTTTCATTTAAAAGTAAACTGCAGATATTAACACATTCTATCTAAATACTTTAGCATGAATTACCAAGAGTTTAATAATTTACTGGCTTGTATGTGTGCATGCTAAGTTGCTTCAGTTCAGTTCAGTTTACTCACTCAGTCATGTCCAACTATTTGCAACCCCATGAATCGCAGCACGCCAGGCCTCCCTGTCCATCACCAACACCCAGAGTTCATTCAGACTCAGGTCCATTGAGTCAGTGATGCCATCCAGCCATCTCATCCTCTGTTGTCCCCTTCTCCTCCTGCGACCAATCTCTCCCAGCATCAGAGTCTTTTCCAGTGAGTCAACTCTTCGCATGAGGTGGCCAAAGTACTGGAGTTTCAGCTTTAGCATCAGTCCTTCCAAAGAATATCCAGGGCTGATCTCCTTCGGAATGGACTGGTTGGATCTCCTTGCAGTCCAAGGGACTCTCAAGAGTCTTCTCCAACACCACATTTCTAAAGCATCAGTTCTTCAGCGCTCAGCTTTCTGCACAGCCCAACTCTCACATCCATACATGACCACAGGAAAAACCATAGCCTTGACTAGATGGACTTCTGTTGGCAAAGTAATGTCTCTGTGCGGGGGGCGCTCCGCAGAAAGAGTAGAGGCAGTGGAACTTCCCTCAGCAAAGCTGAGGGGTCCTGAGGAGAAGTGAGCCTGCTGTCCGCCAACCCAGCCCCTTGTCGAGCGAGAGACAATCAGACGCGACAGGGGTTCCGTCCAAGCAGTTCCGGTTTACTGTTGCAAACTCCCAGCTTATATAGACAAACAGGAGGGTTTTAGGAGGGACTTTCCATAGTTGTACCGATTATGTTAAAGGTCAAATTGTCATGTCCCTTCATTATAATAGGAGTCTATGGAGATCACACACTGTCTACGTGCATGGAAATCAAGAGCCAATCAAAAACTTTGACAGACAACATAGACCCTGCCCCCATCTCTTCCACCAGGCACCATCTTANTTTACTCACTCAGTCATGTCCAACTATTTGCAACCCCATGAATCGCAGCACGCCAGGCCTCCCTGTCCATCACCAACACCCAGAGTTCATTCAGACTCAGGTCCATTGAGTCAGTGATGCCATCCAGCCATCTCATCCTCTGTTGTCCCCTTCTCCTCCTGCGACCAATCTCTCCCAGCATCAGAGTCTTTTCCAGTGAGTCAACTCTTCGCATGAGGTGGCCAAAGTACTGGAGTTTCAGCTTTAGCATCAGTCCTTCCAAAGAATATCCAGGGCTGATCTCCTTCGGAATGGACTGGTTGGATCTCCTTGCAGTCCAAGGGACTCTCAAGAGTCTTCTCCAACACCACATTTCTAAAGCATCAGTTCTTCAGCGCTCAGCTTTCTGCACAGCCCAACTCTCACATCCATACATGACCACAGGAAAAACCATAGCCTTGACTAGATGGACTTCTGTTGGCAAAGTAATGTCTCTGTGCGGGGGGCGCTCCGCAGAAAGAGTAGAGGCAGTGGAACTTCCCTCAGCAAAGCTGAGGGGTCCTGAGGAGAAGTGAGCCTGCTGTCCGCCAACCCAGCCCCTTGTCGAGCGAGAGACAATCAGACGCGACAGGGGTTCCGTCCAAGCAGTTCCGGTTTACTGTTGCAAACTCCCAGCTTATATAGACAAACAGGAGGGTTTTAGGAGGGACTTTCCATAGTTGTACCGATTATGTTAAAGGTCAAATTGTCATGTCCCTTCATTATAATAGGAGTCTATGGAGATCACACACTGTCTACGTGCATGGAAATCAAGAGCCAATCAAAAACTTTGACAGACAACATAGACCCTGCCCCCATCTCTTCCACCAGGCACCATCTTAGGTTTTCGACCAAAGCTAGCCCCTTTGTTTTGCGAGGTTTCCCATTTAGAGCCCCACATCTCTGCTTTTCAATATGCTATCTAGATTGGTCATACTTTTTCTTCCAAGGAGTAAGCGTCTTTTAATTTCATGGTTGCAATCAACATCTACAGTGATTTTAGAGCCCCCCAAATAAAGTATGACACTGTTTCCACTGTTTCCCCATCTATTTCCTATGAAGTGATGGGACCAGATGCCATGATCTTCATTTTCTGAATGTTGAGCTTTAAGCCAACTTTTTCACTCTCTTCTTTCACTTTCATCAGGAGGCTTTTGAGTTCCTCTTCACTTTCTGCCATAAGGGTGGTGTCATCTCCATATCTGAGGTTATTGATATTTCTCCCAGTAATCTTGATTCCAGTTTGTGCTTCCTCCAGGCACAAACTGGAACCAGTTTGTTGTTCCATGTTGAACCAGTCTGTTGTTCCAAGCAATAGTTCTAACTATTGCTTCCTGACCTGCATACAGATTTCTCAAGAGGCAGGTCAGGTGGTCTGGTATTCCCATCTCCTTCAGAATTTTCCACAACACCAGGAGCTGACTGTGGCTCAGATCATCAACTCCTTATTGCCAAATTCGGACTCAAATTGAAGAAATTAGGGAAAACCACTAGAAAAGTTGTGACCAAGCTAGATAGTATATTCAAAAGCAGAGGTATTACTTTGCTGACTAAGCTCCATCTAGTCAAGGCTATGGTTTTTCCTGTGGTCGTGTATGGATGCGAGAATTGGACTGTGAAGAAGGCTGAGTGCCGAAGAATTGATGCTTTTGAACTGTGGTGTTGGAGAAGACTCTTGAGAGTCCCTTGGACTGCAAGGAGATCCAACCAGTCCTTTCTGAAGGAGATCAGCCCTGGGATTTCTTTGGAAGGAATGTTGCTAAAGCTGAAACTCCAGTGCTTGTGCCACCTCATGCGAAGAGTTGACTCACTGGAAAAGACTCTGATGCTGGGAGGGATTGGGAGAAGGAGGAGAAGGGGACGACCGAGGATGAGATGGCTGGATGGCATCATGGTCTTGATGGACGTGAGTCTGAGTGAACTCCGAGAGATGGTGCTGAACAGGGAGATCTGGCATGCTGTGATTCATGGGGTCGCAAAGAGTCTGAAAGGACTGAGAGACTGAACTGAACTGAACTGAACTGAACTGTTTGAACCTGAGCCTCAGGTCAAACAACAGGGAGGGGACTTAGTCCCACCCATTAACAGAAAATTGGATTAAAGAGTTCTTGAGCATGGCCCACCCATCAGAACAAGTCCCAGTTTCCTTCTCAGTCAGTCTCTGCCATCAGGAAATTTTCATAAGCCGCTTCTTCTTTTCCATCAGAGGGCTGCTAAGTTCCTCCAGCCCTGTCCAACTCTTTCCGACCTCATGGACTGTAGCCCATCAGGCTCCTCCGTCCATGGGATTTTCCAAGCAAGAGTGCTGGAGTGGATTGCCATTTCCTTCTTCAGGGGATCTTCCCAACCCAGGAATCAAACCCAGGTCTCCCGCATTGTAGGCAGACGCTTTACTGTCTGAGCCAGAGTGAAGAGAGGCAGTCAAAAACAACACCCAGTTGTATATGTGACTGGTGATGGAAGTAAAGTCTGATGCTGGGAAAAACAATATTGCATAGGAACATGGAATGTTAGGTCCATAAATTAAGACAAATTGGAAGTGGTCAAAGAGGAAATGGCAAGAGTGAACACTAACATTTTAGGAATCAGTGAAGTAAAATGGACTGGAATGGGCAAATTTAACTCATGGCCATTTTATCTACTGTGGTGGGCAAGAATATCTGAGGAGAATTGGAGTACCCTTCATAGTCAACAAGAGTCTGAAATGCTGTAGTTGGATACAATCTCAAAAATGACAGAATGATCTCTCTTCATTTCCAAGGCAAACCACACAATATCACAGTAATTTAAGTCTATACCCCCACAAAGTAATGCTGAAGAATTTGAAACTGAACAATTCTATGAAGACCTACAAGATCTTCTAGAACTAACACCGAATATATATATATATATGTCCTTTTCATTATACAGGACTGGAATGCAAAAGTAGGAAGTGAAGAAATACCTGGAGTAATAGGCAAATTTGGCCTTGGAGTACAGAATGAAGTATGGCAAAGGGTAATAGTTTTGCCAAGAGAATGCACTGGTCATAGCAAACATCCTCTTACAGCAACACAAGAGAACACTGTACATGGATATCACCAGGTGGTCAATACTGAAGTCAGATTAATTATATTCTTTGCAACCAAATGTGGAGAAACTCTATACAGTCAGCAAAAACAAGACTGGGAATTGACTGTGGCTCAGATCATGAGCAATTAATAGCCAAATTCAGAATTAAATAGAAGAAAAGGACTGGAAAAGATCACTTTTCATTCTAATTTGAAAGAAAAGCAATGCCAGAGAATGCTCAAAATACCGGACAATTGCACTCATCTCACACGCTAGTAAAGTAATGCTCAAAATTATCCAAGCCAGACTTTAACAGTACATGAACCGTGAACTTCCAGATGTTCAAGCTGGATTTAGAAAAGGCAGATGAACCAGAGGTCAAATTGTCAACATCTGTTGGATCATTGGAAAGTATGAGAGTTCAAGAAAAACACATTCTTCTGCTTTATTGACTACGCCAAATCCTTTGATGTGTGAATCACAAAAACCTATGAAAAATTCTTAAAGAGATGGGAATACCAGACCACTTACCTGCCTCCTGAGAAATCAGTATGTAGTTCAAGAAGAAAGAATTAGAACTGGACATGGAACAACACACTGGTTCCAAATCACGGTTCAGTTCAGTTCAGTCTCTCAGTCATGCCTGACTCTTTGTGATCCCATGAATTGCATCACGCCAGGCCTCCCTGTCCATCACCAACTCCCGGAGTTCACTCAGACTCATGTCCATCGAGACGATGATGTCATCCAGCCATCTCATCCTCGGTCGTCCCCTTCTCCTCTTGCCCCCAATCCCTCCCAGCATCAGAGTCGTTTCCAGTGAGTCAACTCTTCGCGTGAGGTGGCCAAAGAATTGGACTTCAGCTTCAGTATCAGTGCTTCCAATGAACACTCAGGACTATTTGATCTCCATTAGAATGGACTGGTTGGATTTGCTTGCAGTCCAAGGGACTCTCAAGAGTCTTCTCCAACACTGCAGTTCAAAAGCATCAATTCTTCAGCGCTCAGCTTTCT
>SJYW01048566.1:11848-42954 GCA_006410735.1 Raphicerus campestris
TTCAGTCCAGCATTTCTCATGATGTACTCTGCATAAAAGTTAAATAAGCAGGGTGACAATATACAGCCTTGACGAACTCCTTTTCCTATTTGGAACCAGTCTGTTGTTCCATGTCCACTTCTAACTGTTGCTTCCTGACCTGCATACAGATTTCTCAAGAGGCAGGTCAGGTGCTCTGGTATTCTCATCTCTCTCAGAACTTTCCACAGTTTATTGTGATCCACACAGTCAAAGGCTTTGGCATAGTCAATAAAGCAGAAATAGATGTTTTTTGGAACTCTCTTGCTTTTTCTGTGATCTAGCGGATGTTGGCAATTTGATCTCTGGTTCCTCTGCCTTTTCTAAAACCAGTTTGAACATCAGGAAGTTCACTGGAGATCAAATCCCTGGACAGGTCAAGGAAGGTTGGCCTCCCAAGAATTGGGTCCCCAGGCAGGTTGAAGTATGTCTACCTCCTGGGACCCCTGAACTGGAGTTGGGCATCCCTCAGGTCTCCAGTGTGACCAGTGCTGGGTAGGATTAAGAGGCTGTAGCTCATTGCTGGTTTGTCTACCTCAGATAGGAAGAGATACCACTATCTAAAGCAGTCCAAGCCTGTGTCCTGAGACTGGGAACCTGGTGAAACAGCCATAAAAGCCTTATCCTTCTACTGCTCTGAGGGAATGTAAATCACTGATTTCTTCCCCTAGTCCCCCATAAGAGCAGTTTAGGGTGTTTCCAATGGTAAACATTTCATTGTCATAGACCCACTTTAGGTAATAACAGAAGTAATGACAAAGGAGTGGGTTATCTGGTCCTGTTAGGGGTGTTAGGAGTACTTTAATAATAAGAAGAAGGGTGGAGTGATGTTGCCTACAAGTGGCAGGGTCCTGATTGTAGGAGTTTGTAAGTGGCTTAAGAACAAATTGATAAGAGGCAACAAACCAGGTGTTGCAAAATAGTAGAGTAGAGATTTGATCCAGGTGTATATTTATAACTTTAGGGGAAGGGTGGTAAAGGTTTGGGCTCAAATGGCCTGAAGGGCCAACTCCCAAAGTGGCAAACATTATCCCTGGAAGCCCAATTGCCCTTGAAGGGATGCCACCAACAGATGGACTTCTAGCAGGCATTGTGTGACTGTCACCCACCTTAGTGAGTTCTCTGAGAGATTTTGTTGTTGCACATGTTGCAGGAAACACAGAAGATGAAGGCCTGAATATCTAGAGGGATTGGATATTATACAGTATTTCCCTCCCAAGGGCCAGCTATTTTCTGGTTGTCCCTTAAGAAGACTGTAGAGGCAACATTGTGGGTCCCATCTGGGCTCAGGAAAAGAGCAAGAAACAAGAAGGAAGTGGGCAGGGCACAACTTTTGAAAGAATGACATGGCCCAAGGGTATATTTAAACTGATTAAAATCAAATTGGTCCAAGATGACAGGTCAAATTCAATTAAGTCTTGATCCTCAATCTTCAAGTTAAATGACACACCCAGAGGCACCAGATCAGTTCTAAGTCCCTGTCAAAAGACTGAGGAGTGGGTGGTTCCCTAATTGTTTGGTTGTTCCTCCCACTCATTAGCATATGAAATAAACTAACCACACCACATTCCATGGCCACCACACTCACTCTTCTCTCTGAATCTTAACAAATCCACCTCTTAACTATCTTTCTGTTTCTCACTGAGTTTTTTTCAGTTAGACATCAAGAGCCTGAGCTTCATTAGGTCCTGAAGCCAGGCACCACTGGTTTTGGCCAGGCTCAAGTTCCAGGAGAGAGTTGCTGAAGGACAGGAGGAAAAAGCAGTGGGAAAAACGTGCCAAGGAATCCCCTTCATAACCTGCTGGAGTATCTGCTAAATACCTGACCTGTACTCAGTTTTCATTGGCCTGATCCTTGGCACAAAGAAGATTAAGAGCAGAAGAACCTCCACCCACTCAGGCAACAGCTTCCAGGGCAGAGCCAATAGTGGAGCTTTGGGACTCTCTGAGGAGTAGCCCTGCCAGAGTCCCTCAGTTGCACCTACTGCCACTTGCCTATTCACGGAGGTTCAAGGAAACACAAAATGAGCGATTGTAAAGGAATTAAGATTTTGTTAGCCATATGTCCCCTTCCAACCATAGGGATGAAGACTCCCTACCCCAACTGCAGGTCTTCTGGAATCTGAGACTGATCCACGTGAGCTTTGCCAAGTTTGTTTTTGCTGTCCTAGTTTCCAGCAGGCTGGACTTCTTGTCACTTCCCCTGCACTGGGTTTTCTTCACGTTCAGCTTCCACTGTGGGAGCTTTCACCAAAGTGGGCTTCTACTGTGCTTGGCCTCCGCCTTGCAGGGGCTGAGCTGAGATTGTTTCAGCCAGGTTAAATCCGAATCACAGCACCATAGATGTCAGGGGAGTGTGTAATTTCCTCAGTTCTGTCTTGTCACAACAAAAATTTGAAGCGATGGATGCACCAGTGTTACAGCCCTGTGTAATTTCCTCAGACACATCAGTGTTACAGCTCTGTGTCACAGCTCAGATTTATTTAGAAGCAAAGGAAAATACATCCTCGAGGCATGAAGGTGGGCCAACCTAAAAGATGTGAAGAGAAGAAAAGCCCTCCTCAGGCTCAATTTTGGCTCCTCTTTTTATGTTTTTTTCTTTTTTTTTTTTTTTCTCCTCCCCCTGAGCCTGCCCTGTGTAGACTGAGCTAGCCAGGAGGGCTGTTTTACCTGAGAGTCTTACTCCAGCCCTTGGACCTTCCTTTGTTCTATTTCTGAAAGCCTTTCCCTTCTTTGTCTTTTAGCCACTGCCAGTTTGGACTCCTTTTTCCTATTCTAACTACCTAATATTGTCATTAGCTAGCTAATTATGCATTATTCTAAGAGAAAAGACGGTGGTGGGTGTGGTCAACCTGTATGAGAGATTTTCTTCACCTGTGGTCCTAGAAGAACTTACCATTTCAGGCCTCAGGGTAAGCAGTCATGAGCATTGCAAACCAAGATTCAGGTTTAGATTAAACCTGCAGGGGCCACAGAATAATTTATCCCCTTGACAAATCTCTTCTGCTGGTTAATCAATGGAATTCTATGGCCCATTTCTTGAATAATATATTTGAGCTTATTTTATGTGTACCTGCCTTAAGTTGCTGATCCTATAAAAATGAAAGCTGACTATATAGTCTTGTCATATTTTTGGAGATACACATTTTCCTAATTGGATTTGTTGATTTATTGCTAACAAAGATAAAACTTTCTACTTCAGCCACTTATCTGGGTTTTGAAATTGCTTCAACCTGAAAGCAAATTGTATGAGTCTGAAAAAAGTGCTTGAAGTACATTTAGCCACAAAAATATTAACTTGATAGAAAAGAAACAAGCAAAGAAAAAGACACATAAAATCGTCTTCTTTAAATTCTGGAATAACATTTTTACAAGTACAGCTATTTAAGTAGAAAATTAAATTGTGACAACTACTGCCAAATACATTTGCTCAGATTACAGAGTCAGTTGCATAATTAGTTTTCTATCAGAATAGTATAATTAGTGGTAATCAGGTTATCAACATTTTATAATTATAGTATTTGTGGAGTAAAACTATAGTTACATAATTAATATTCTATGACTAATATTTAAACAGGAAATAAGAAAACAACCCTTAAAGCCTATGGAGAATACTTATAAAATCTCATAGCAGGCAATAGGAATTGCTTTACTTTTTGAATCTTTATAAGGAAGAATAGGTATCTTCACAGTTTCCTCCCCATATTTTATTCTGTAACTCCTAACTAGCTTAGAAAACAAAGATGGCTGACTGACTTTCCATTTTAGGCTTCTATGAGGTATTTTGCATATGCTATTATTTTATTTAATAACACGCTTGCTGTTATGTTGGAATTCTTCTATTTATTATGATGTTGCTATATAACCACTTAGAGAAGTATAATCTATGCTATCCAAAGTAACTGGAAACAAGAGCGTTTCACGTTTGAAAAGCTCTAAGTGTATCTTTGTGTCATAGAACACACTATGCCTGGCAAAGGATGAATCCCACCCAAGAACCAAGAAATCTTTCTTGGCTAACTGAAGAAAAGCTGAAGTTCTACCAGTATTGAGTCAGAAGACAAAAACAACACTTTGAAGTTAAATAAAATAAAACTTACAGCCTTTTGAACTAACACTCATTTTCAAATTGGGCTATTCTCTAGAACTAACATGAATTCACACTTTTACCTCCTGTGTGTGTTCTTGAATTTAATCCATATAAATGATGCGCTGCAACAACATTACTTCACCATTTGGAATGTTAGAATAAATAAGTAGAGTTGGGGAGGAAGCAGCACAGCAGCTATGTCCATGCCTTGGACCTGTGTTTGTCTAGGAAGCCATACAGTGCATCATACTGGAGTCAGATTCGATTAGCACCAAAGGAACTAAGTAAATTATACCGAGTATAGAGAAGCTTATTATTGTCAGAACTTAATGCTCCTGGAGAGTCATTACATTACAGGACTAACTGAACAGGCATCCTAATTTCTTCACTTTAAAGGTCAAGTTCTCAAGGAAGTTGAGATACTAGTCCAGCATGTCGAATCACTTTTAAACTGGGAGTAGGGTAATTCAAAGTATTAATACATGTTTAGCTCTTGTTTTCCAAACTGGAATCAATATCAGATTAACAGGGAAAAACAGGGAATCATTGTTGGGTGGGAAAAAAAAAAATGCAACATAGGACACTTTGGTGGTAGGGTGAGGGAAAGAGGAGGAAAAAAAGGAACACTTATTCAGCAGACAGCTACAAGGTCCATGATATGTCTTTTTAAGTCACACTGGACATCCCTGGAGATCCACTGGTGAAGACTCCACACTTCTACTGCCAGGACACAGGTTTGATCCCTGGTCAGGGAAGATCCCATAGGCTGTGCAGCGTGGCCAAATTTAAATGAAGTCACACTGATCCTAACTTATTTTCAGAACTAACATATTTAGCTGAAGAGGGAGCAGATAACCTAGAGAATGCTTCTAATATTGAATAAGAAGATGAGTGCTTTTTTATAAAGCAACAGTAGCACAGAATTTCGAAGTCATTTCAGAGAAACAAATTCTACACACTGGACTTGGTATTAAAGATTGTCATTTAGTCTAGAATTTATTTTATGTAGGAATTTAAAATAAGGCTTTTAGCCCTCCTTTTCTAAAAACAACACAAATGATTTCCCAACNCCTGAGACTGGGAACCTGGTGAAACAGCCATAAAAGCCTTATCCTTCTACTGCTCTGAGGGAATGTAAGTTACTGATTTCTTCCCCTAGTCCCCCATAAGAGCAGTTTAGGGTGTTTCCAATGGTAAACATTTCATTGTCATAGACCCACTTTAGGTAATAACAGAAGTAATGACAAAGGAGTGGGTTATCTGGTCCTGTTAGGGGTGTTAGGAGTACTTTAATAATAAGAAGAAGGGTGGAGTGATGTTGCCTACAAGTGGCAGGGTCCTGATTGTAGGAGTTTGTAAGTGGCTTAAGAACAAATTGATAAGAGGCAACAAACCAGGTGTTGCAAAATAGTAGAGTAGAGATTTGATCCAGGTGTATATTTATAACTTTAGGGGAAGGGTGGTAAAGGTTTGGGCTCAAATGGCCTGAAGGGCCAACTCCTAAAGTGGCAAACATTATCCCTGGAAGCCTAATTGCCCTTGAAGGGATGCCACCAACAGATGGACTTCCAGCAGGCATTGTGTGACTGTCACCCACCTTAGTGAGTTCTCAGAGATTTTGTTGTTGCACATGTTGCAGGAAACACAGAAGATGAAGGCCTGAATATCTAGAGGGATTGGATATTATACAGTATTTCCCTCCCAAGGGCCAGCTATTTTCTGGTTGTCCCTTAAGAAGACTGTAGAGGCAACATTGTGGGTCCCATCTGGGCTCAGGAAAAGAGCAAGAAACAAGAAGGAAGTGGGCAGGGCACAACTTTTGAAAGAATGACATGGCCCAAGGGTATATTTAAACCGATTAAAATCAAATTGGTCCAAGATGACAGGTCAAATTCAATTAAGTCTTGATCCTCAATCTTCAAGTTAAATGACACACCCAGAGGCACCAGATCAGTTCTAAGTCCCTGTCAAAAGACTGAGGAGTGGGTGGTTCCCTAATTGTTTGGTTGTTCCTCCCACTCATTAGCATATGAAATAAACTAACCACACCACATTCCATGGCCACCACACTCACTCTTCTCTCTGAATCTTAACAAATCCACCTCTTAACTGTCTTTCTGTTTCTCACTGAGTTTTTTTCAGTTAGACATCAAGAGCCTGAGCTTCATTAGGTCCTGAAGCCAGGCACCACTGGTTTTGGCCAGGCTCAAGTTCCAGGAGAGAGTTGCTGAAGGACAGGAGGAAAAAGCAGTGGGAAAAACGTGCCAAGGAATCCCCTTCATAACCTGCTGGAGTATCTGCTAAATACCTGACCTGTACTCAGTTTTCATTGGCCTGATCCTTGGCACAAAGAAGATTAAGAGCAGAAGAACCTCCACCCACTCAGGCAACAGCTTCCAGGGCAGAGCCAATAGTGGAGCTTTGGGACTCTCTGAGGAGTAGCCCTGCCAGAGTCCCTCAGTTGCACCTACTGCCACTTGCCTATTCACGGAGGTTCAAGGAAACACAAAATGAGCGATTGTAAAGGAATTAAGATTTTGTTAGCCATATGTCCCCTTCCAACCATAGGGATGAAGACTCCCTACCCCAACTGCAGGTCTTCTGGAATCTGAGACTGATCCACGTGAGCTTTGCCAAGTTTGTTTTTGCTGTCCTAGTTTCCAGCAGGCTGGACTTCTTGTCACTTCCCCTGCACTGGGTTTTCTTCACGTTCAGCTTCCACTGTGGGAGCTTTCACCAAAGTGGGCTTCTACTGTGCTTGGCCTCCGCCTTGCAGGGGCTGAGCTGAGATTGTTTCAGCCAGGTTAAATCCGAATCACAGCACCATAGATGTCAGGGGAGTGTGTAATTTCCTCAGTTCTGTCTTGTCACAACAAAAATTTGAAGCGATGGATGCACCAGTGTTACAGCCCTGTGTAATTTCCTCAGACACATCAGTGTTACAGCTCTGTGTCACAGCTCAGATTTATTTAGAAGCAAAGGAAAATACATCCTCGAGGCATGAAGGTGGGCCAACCTAAAAGATGTGAAGAGAAGAAAAGCCCTCCTCAGGCTCAATTTTGGCTCCTCTTTTTATGTTTTTTTCTTTTTTTTTTTTTTTCTCCTCCCCCTGAGCCTGCCCTGTGTAGACTGAGCTAGCCAGGAGGGCTGTTTTACCTGAGAGTCTTACTCCAGCCCTTGGACCTTCCTTTGTTCTATTTCTGAAAGCCTTTCCCTTCTTTGTCTTTTAGCCACTGCCAGTTTGGACTCCTTTTTCCTATTCTAACTACCTAATATTGTCATTAGCTAGCTAATTATGCATTATTCTAAGAGAAAAGACGGTGGTGGGTGTGGTCAACCTTGTATGAGAGATTTTCTTCACCTGTGGATCTAGAAAAACTTACCCTTTCAGGCCTCAGGGTAAGCGGTCATGAGCATTGCAAACCAAGATTCAGGTTTAGATTAAACCTGCAGGGGCCACAGAATAATTTATCCCCTTGACAAATCTTTTCTGCTGGTTAATCAATGGAATTCTATGGCCCATTTCTTGAATAATATATTTGAGCTTATTTTATGTGTACCTGCCTTAAGTTGCTGATCCTATAAAAATGAAAGCTGACTATATAGTCTTGTCATATTTTTGGAGATACACATTTTCCTAATTGGATTTGTTGATTTATTGCTAACAAAGATAAAACTTTCTACTTCAGCCATTTATCTGGGTTTTGAAATTGCTTCAACCTGAAAGCAAATTGTATGAGTCTGAAAAAAGTGCTTGAAGTACATTTAGCCACAAAATATTAACTTGATAGAAAAGAAACAGGCAAAGAAAAAGACACATAAAATCGTCTTCTTTAAATTCTGGAATAACATTATTACAAGTACAGCTATTTAAGTAGAAAATTAAATTGTGGCAACTACTGCCAAATACATTTGCTCAGATTACAGAGTCAGTTTCATAATTAGTTTTCTATCAGAATAGTATAATTAGTGGTAATCAGGTTATCAACATTTTATAATTGTAGTATTTGTGGAGTAAAACTATAGTTACATAATTAATATTCTATGACTAATATTTAAACAGGAAATAAGAAAACAACCCTTAAAGCCTATGGAGAATACTTATAAAATCTCATAGCAGGCAATAGGAATTGCTTTACTTTTTGAATCTTTATAAGGAAGAATAGGTATCTTCACAGTTTCCTCCCCATATTTTATTCTATAACTCCTAACTAGCTTAGAAAACAAAGATGGCTGACTGACTTTCCATTTTAGGCTTCTATGAGGTAGTGGCTATTTTGCATATGCTATTATTTTATTTAATAACATGCTTGCTGTTATGTTGGAATTCTTCTATTTATTATGATGTTGCTATATAACCACTTAGAGAAGTATAATCTATGCTATCCAAAGTAATTGGAAACAAGAGCGTTTCACGTTTGAAAAGCTCTAAGTGTATCTTTGTGTCATAGAACACACTATGCCTGGCAAAGGATGAATCCCACCCAAGAACCAAGAAATCTTTCTTGGCTAACTGAAGAAAAGCTGAAGTTCTACCAGTATTGAGTCAGAAGACAAAAACAACACTTTGAAGTTAAATAAAATAAAACTTACAGCCTCTTGAACTAACACTCATTTTCAAATTTGGCTATTCTCTAGAACTAACATGAATTCACACTTTTACCTCCTGTGTGTGTTCTTGAATTTAATCCATATAAATGATGCGCTGCAACAACATTACTTCACCATTTGGAATGTTAGAATAAATAAGTAGAGTTGGGGAGGAAGCAGCACAGCAGCTATGTCCATGCCTTGGACCTGTGTTTGTCTAGGAAGCCATACAGTGCATCATACTGGAGTCAGATTCGATTAGCACCAAAGGAACTAAGTAAATTATACCGAGTATAGAGAAGCTTATTATTGTCAGAACTTAATGCTCCTGGAGAGTCATTACATTACAGGACTAACTGAACAGGCATCCTAATTTCTTCACTTTAAAGGTCAAGTTCTCAAGGAAGTTGAGATACTAGTCCAGCATGTCGAATCACTTTTAAACTGGGAGTAGGGTAATTCAAAGTATTAATACATGTTTAACTCTTGTTTTCCAAACTGGAATCAATATCAGATTAACAGGGAAAAACAGGGAATCATTGTTGGGTGGGAAAAAAAAAAAATGCAACATAGGACACTTTGGTGGTAGGGTGAGGGAAAGAGGAGGAAAAAAAGGAACACTTATTCAGCAGACAGCTACAAGGTCCATGATATGTCTTTTTAAGTCACACTGGACATCCCTGGAGATCCACTGGTGAAGACTCCACACTTCTACTGCCAGGACACAGGTTTGATCCCTGGTCAGGGAAGATCCCATAGGCTGTGCAGCGTGGCCAAATTTAAATGAAGTCACACTGATCCTAACTTATTTTCAGAACTAACATATTTAGCTGAAGAGGGAGCAGATAACCTAGAGAATGCTTCTAATATTGAATAAGAAGATGAGTGCTTTTTTATAAAGCAACAGTAGCACAGAATTTCGAAGTCATTTCAGAGAAACAAATTCTACACACTGGACTTGGTATTAAAGATTGTCATTTAGTCTAGAATTTATTTTATGTAGGAATTTAAAATAAGGCTTTTAGCCCTCCTTTTCTAAAAACAACACAAATGATTTCCCAACATAAGCATCCTGCCAGGAAGCTGACAAATAAATGTTGCCTTTGCTTCATTTTTGCAAATTGGGATCAGAATTAGGAGAATTTGGCCTTGAATTACCAACCTCTTTATTTTGGTGCTATAAATAAATTGTTGAGAAGTGAGAAAGCAATTACAAAAACAGCAAAGAAAACCAAGATTTAAACAAATATTGATTACAAGTAGAGAAAAAAAAAGGTAAACCAACCAACATTATAATTTATCACTCACATAAAAATCCAAATATAGGAAAGGTAAAATTTAAGCTCTCAAATACTACACTCCAGGCAAAATTTCAAAAACTGCATGTAAAATACTCACTCTCCCAAAGTGGCCCCCTTCTCTCTTATTCACATATCCACTCTCAGCACTCTTTCCTTTTATATTTTAGGGAAATTATTAAGCTTTAAAATGTCTAATTTTCTTGGGAATAGCCAGTTAAGTTAGCTCTGGTCATCAGTATTTGATTAGGTCTGTGTGGCAGCTGACAACTGAAGTGACAGAGACACTTTTAATTTTCAAATTCTCTAAAGTTGTAAGAACAGGAAAATTGTTTCTCATGGAAGAAGCCCACTCTCTATAATCAAGGCCAGTGTCTGTCATAAAATTTTCCTGATTTACTGAGCCTTTCCGCCTATTCATAAACACAAATGCAGTTTTTTTAGATGCTTGAGTGTACTTATGATGATTATATTTTATCTCATTCATATTAGTATATTTTTGTTTTTTTTTTTTTTTATTNTGTCTGTCATAAAATTTTCCTGATTTACTGAGCCTTTCCGCCTATTCATAAACACAAATGCAGTTTTTTTAGATGCTTGAGTGTACTTATGATGATTATATTTTATCTCATTCATATTAGTATATTTTTGTTTTTTTTTTTAACAAAGTATAGTTGATTTACAATGTCATGTTACGTTCAGATGTATAGCACAGTAATTCAGTTACATATATATGGGCTTCACTGGTGGCTCAGACAGTAAAGAACCTGCCTGCAATGCAGGTGACCCAGGCTCAATCCCTCGGTTGGGAAGATCCCCTGTAGAAGGAAACAGCAACCCACTCCAGTACCCTTGCCTGGGAAATCCCATGGGCAGGGGAGCCCGGCAAGCTACAGTCCATGGGTCACAAAGAGTCAGAGACAACTGAGTGACTAAGCACACTCGTGCACGAGTGCACACACACACACACACACACACACACACACACACACACACACAGCTTCAAACTTCATTTTCAGACTAACTATATATTTTGTACATATTACTTACTCATCAGTCTGATTAGTACAGATAATCAAAATTCTTCACACTTTCAAATGGAAGATGAAAGAGAAAACTTGGAGCTCATAATTGTGCAAATTACAGCTGTTAATGGCACTTTCTTGAAGAAGGGAAGTAAATTTCACAGTAACAAATGAATATACACATGTGTTCTATTTCATTGGCAGGGAAGTGCCTATTTTTAAACTCACTAAAGAGACCTTCAATTCAGATTTAGTTTCATATTAATTCCCTGTAGTGTTTACTTGGCTCTATTCAATGAGACAAATTTGTGCTTAGATTATATCTTTAAAAATTGAGAACATGCCTAACTTTAAAGTTGCTTCATTAACTTATTTAAGTGTAGGTGTTTTGGACTCTATGGACTGGTTCAATTAGTGAATTTATTATCGGATGTAAAAACCTAAATCATCTTCCAGTGTTCAACTGCCAACAGTCTTCAAAAATGTCCACCCAGTGTAGTGTGAATGAGTTTTACTTTTCAGGCTATGTTTCTGTTTGGGCGACACAGGGTATCACAATGCAAAGAACTAGAGAGATGGACTCCGGATCTCTAATCCGGATCTCGGATCTGCACTTCCCTGAAGTAAGTAGTGGCTGCCCTGCTGTTGTTCTACTGACTTTCACTTCATCCCAGGACCTTAGATAACCTATGCATTTGTGCTTCCAGTTTGCATCTAGTAATCATCTTTAATCAGCTTACTTCCCAGTGGGCGAGGATTTACTTCTGTTGCTGTCTTGCTGTTTTGAAACTTAAGTTGTTCTTATCTTTAAGTTTATTCCAAATTTTCTATTCCTTATCCTTAAAGGTATGCCAACATATAACAACAATGATTTTAAAAATCGAACCAACTGTATGTGGAAATGTCAAAAAGGTGCTATTTAAAAAAATCAAATGATCTTCTGAAATTTTGTGCATATGCCTGAATAATTTTGTAAATGATAGTATGTATCCATTTCAATAAACATAAGTTAATTTTCCTCTTAAAACTCTGAAAAACACTTAACTTTAAATGTGTGAAAATAGCTCCCAAGAGTCATTTCCCTTAGAATTGATGAGGAAACAGCAACATAACCAAAATCAACACTAACCAAAGGAAGCACCAAGGCCTGGACTGTGCTGGAAAGTCAAACTGATGGCCCCTAGCAATGCTTTACAGCATGTCCTGCAACTTTTCCTCTCTGTGTGGGCAAGGAGTGTATAGGCGTGTGCACCTTTGCATTATGAAAATGTCTGACACAGAGTGAGATTTTATATTTATCTTTGAAGCTTCCATTTATGTTGAATTAACTGGTAAGAAACTTTACAGTGATTTTTTAATTTAAACAATAATTATAAATAAATGTTATTTATTTATAGGAAATACTATTGGTAATACCTGTTACTTCATTGGTATTTTCAAGAATGTTGATGAAATATTATTCAATAATAGTTCTATATGACTGTTTGGTGAAAAATACCATAGATGATAAGAAGTATATCACTTCTTAGAACTAGCAATTTTCTGTTGCAGATTATAAGTTTATTGTTTTGAAGAAATACTATCAGACACAGGATATTTTGATGCCTTCCATCGTTTTTGTGGGGAAANACACACACACACACACACAGCTTCAAACTTCATTTTCAGACTAACTATATATTTTGTACATATTACTTACTCATCAGTCTGATTAGTACAGATAATCAAAATTCTTCACACTTTCAAATGGAAGATGAAAGAGAAAACTTGGAGCTCATAATTGTGCAAATTACAGCTGTTAATGGCACTTTCTTGAAGAAGGGAAGTAAATTTCACAGTAACAAATGAATATACACATGTGTTCTATTTCATTGGCAGGGAAGTGCCTATTTTTAAACTCACTAAAGAGACCTTCAATTCAGATTTAGTTTCATATTAATTCCCTGTAGTGTTTACTTGGCTCTATTCAATGAGACAAATTTGTGCTTAGATTATATCTTTAAAAATTGAGAACATGCCTAACTTTAAAGTTGCTTCATTAACTTATTTAAGTGTAGGTGTTTTGGACTCTATGGACTGGTTCAATTAGTGAATTTATTATCGGATGTAAAAACCTAAATCATCTTCCAGTGTTCAACTGCCAACAGTCTTCAAAAATGTCCACCCAGTGTAGTGTGAATGAGTTTTACTTTTCAGGCTATGTTTCTGTTTGGGCGACACAGGGTATCACAATGCAAAGAACCAGAGAGATGGACTCCGGATCTCTAATCCGGATCTCGGATCTGCACTTCCCTGAAGTAAGTAGTGGCTGCCCTGCTGTTGTTCTACTGACTTTCACTTCATCCCAGGACCTTAGATAACCTATGCATTTGTGCTTCCAGTTTGCATCTAGTAATCATCTTTAATCAGCTTACTTCCCAGTGGGCGAGGATTTACTTCTGTTGCTGTCTTGCTGTTTTGAAACTTAAGTTGTTCTTATCTTTAAGTTTATTCCAAATTTTCTATTCCTTATCCTTAAAGGTATGCCAACATATAACAACAATGATTTTAAAAATCGAACCAACTGTATGTGGAAATGTCAAAAAGGTGCTATTTTAAAAAATCAAATGATCTTCTGAAATTTTGTGCATATGCCTGAATAATTTTGTAAATGATAGTATGTATCCATTTCAATAAACATAAGTTAATTTTCCTCTTAAAACTCTGAAAAACACTTAACTTTTAATGTGTGAAAATAGCTCCCAAGAGTCATTTCCCTTAGAATTGATGAGGAAACAGCAACATAACCAAAATCAACACTAACCAAAGGAAGCACCAAGGCCTGGACTGTGCTGGAAAGTCAAACTGATGGCCCCTAGCAACGCTTTACAGCATGTCCTGCAACTTTTCCTCTCTGTGTGGGCAAGGAGTGTATAGGCGTGTGCACCTTTGCATTATGAAAATGTCTGACACAGAGAGAGATTTTATATTTATCTTTGAAGCTTCCATTTATGTTGAATTAACTGGTAAGAAACTTTACAGTGATTTTTTAATTTAAACAATAATTATAAATAAATGTTATTTATTTATAGGAAATACTATTGGTAATACCTGTTACTTCATTGGTATTTTCAAGAATGTTGATGAAATATTATTCAATAATAGTTCTATATGACTGTTTGGTGAAAAATACCATAGATGATAAGAAGTATATCACTTCTTAGAACTAGCAATTTTCTGTTGCAGATTATAAGTTTATTGTTTTGAAGAAATACTATCAGACACAGGATATTTTGATGCCTTCCATCGTTTTTGTGGGGAAAAAATATTTCTTTATGACTTGTAATAAAATTATTATGTCAAATAGCTGGAATGTGAGACATAGGCCAGTTTCTCATGTAATAAACTCAACTTCTAAAAAAATATTTTATAAGGTCAAATGTATATTCAACTATATAGGATACTGAAGTAGGTATCCTCATGTGGGTAGTATATAACATGACAGAAATATAATCAAATCAATGCTGAATAACAGAAATTATGAAATTAATATTTTTTACATTTGTAAGATCAAAGATGAAATCTCAAGTGATTTTTTTCAGAATTACTCAGTCATCAAAATATAGGCAATGTATTAATTATATTACAATCTGTCAGCTTCTGGTTTTCACAGAAATAAATCAACATATGGAAACTTTTAGGCAACATTACTTTCAGCATCTCTTTGAAAGACGAATATTGAGAACTCAAAGAAGAGCCAGAGAGATAAAAAGTGATGAAATGATAATAAATTATACTAAATTTCTGAATTATTTAAAGAGGAAATAGGATGATTTTCAAATGAATTAAATATCCAGTGGAAAGTGAAGCACCAGTCTATATTCGATGCAGGATGCAGGATGCTTGGGGCTGTTGCACGGGGATGATCCAGAGAGATGGTATGGGATGGAAGGAGGGAGGGGGGAAAAATAAATACCCTATGTTTAAGTGCATTTATTTTCATTTAAGTAGAACAGCAACAAAAGGTGAAAGAAAGTGAAGTCACTCAGTCATGTCCAACTCTTTGTGACCCCATGGACTGTAGCCTACCAGGCTCCTCCGTCCATGGGATTTTCCAGGCAAGAGTACTGGAGTGGGTTACCATTGCCTTCTCCAGGGGATCTTCCCGACCCAGGAGTTGAAACCCAGTCTCCCACATTGCAGGCAGACGCTTTACCCTGTAAGCCACCAGGGAAGTCCAGGACAGCAATAAGTGAAAATATAATCAGAAGAAAAATTATGACTATTCTTCTATATGATATTTAAATATCACATTACAAAGCATTCCCAGATAGGCAATATTTACATTATCTTGCAATGGTTAATTTTACATGTTAACTTGACTGGGCCCTGGGGGGGCCCAGACATTTGTTCAAACATTACTTGGGTGTTTCTGTGAGGGTGTTTTTGACTGAGGTTAACATTTAAATTAGTAGACTGCAAAGCAGATTGCTCTCCATCACGTGGGTAAGCAAGATTCTATCAGTTGAAGGCCTGGACAGAAAAAAGGACTGGCCTTCAGCTTTCAGCCTTTGGACTTGAACACAGACACTGGCTCTGCAGATTTTGGTTGGCCAGTCTCCAAAATTTCTTGAGCCAATTTCTTATAATAATTTCTGTGTGTCCCTCTCTGCTCTCTCTCTCTCATTCCTGAATGGATGGATGGATGGATAGATATAGAAGTCTTGCTACTTACATTTCAGTCCCAAATGCCCACATTCATCCTATGCATTTCATCCCCACAGACAATACTGCCTCACTGGGAATGGCCTCTGGGTGGGAGATAGGAATGACTGGAGTCAGTGTACGAGATAGTTAATGCAAGCTTTCATCAGACATGACTTTAAAAATTATATCTTTAAGATTAGGAGATATAATACTCAATAGTTAACATGAACTAAAGCATAGTTCAATTAAAATCTGATATTTAAATTTATCCCAGAAAATAAGTTTGTTTCCGCCCCCCCCAGGCTTGGAGTTAAAACTTATTTGGAAACAAAACTGATCTGAACTGACAGCAGAATATTCCTCACTCTTTTTAATCCCATTTAATGAGACTGTTCATTCATATCACTGTAGAAATCTTAATGAGTTTGTCTCCAAGTGTTATCCTGACATTCCTAGAATTCTACACAACACATCTAAATTCCAAATTGTATCTGTATCTGCACCAAAGATTTAGAATAAAATATTGTGGACCTGTATTGTGGAAGATATGCAACAGCTGATATTCTTATGTTTTAGGTTATAAAGAATTTAAGTTAAAAAGATGATTCACAGAGGGATACTTCAATTGCACACAAAAATGAAGATGCAAATTTACAGTAGTTCCAGTTTAACATGCTTTCAGTCAAGAAATTCATGCAGTCAAAGCAAATTGTTGGCTTCCTTCTCTGTGAGTTCTCTGCATGAAGGAAGACAAGGCCTTCTGGAACTGTGAGCTCAGATGTTTATATCACAGAAGAAAGAGGTCTTTCTTTGCCTACTCCATATAGAAATGCACTGGATAAAATATCCAATTACTTTGTTGGGTTCACATGTTAATTTTTAGGCCTCTCTTCTTATTTATGGAAAGGGGAGTAGACCTTTGTCATGGGGACCAACTGTGAGCGGTGTGTTAGGGTGTATCAGTAGTTAGCTCTAACATAATGACGTCATGGTTGGACTGGAGGGGAAAAGAAAGTCGAAGAAGGTTGGTTTTTAACTAGTAGATAAAAAACTGGATGTCCCTTATAAGTTGACTGACCAACAAAAATAAAGTCATACTTAGTCTTCATCACTCTGGCAAAAATAGGGGACAGAGACAACTATGTCTTCTCAAGATTTAAGATTCTTAAATTAAATGTAAACA
The DNA here is from genome assembly GCA_006410735.1 of Raphicerus campestris. Classification (NCBI taxonomy): domain Eukaryota; kingdom Metazoa; phylum Chordata; class Mammalia; order Artiodactyla; family Bovidae; genus Raphicerus; species Raphicerus campestris. The sequence continues at coordinate 28,739 of SJYW01048566.1, forward strand.
TAACATGTCTTCACATTTCAGGCAAAATCAACCTATTGAATCCCATATTTTACACTGAATACTTCAAACCAAAAACATTTATGGTATAACAGACTCATGTTTTATTTTATATTATTCTGCTGTTTCTCCACATATACTGATAAATCAATAAATATATCATCTACTACGCCCAAAGGGTTTCTTGAAAAACAAATCATTATCTGCCATGTCACCAGTATGGTATTTCATCAATCAATATCTTCAATGGCTTTGAGATATTTCAAGGATATACATACAAAATGGGTTTAATAAAACTAAATATGAACATCAGTTCTCCAATGTGGCAATGAATACATTTTCAATGAAATAAAAATAAAAGGAAGAAATTCAAAAAACAGACAAAGGCACCTGGACTACATTTTAATCATAATTTCTTCTGCTCTTTGTGAAATAAAGAAAATCTAACACAAGCATTTCATTTGTTAATAAATAATTCTATGTCAATAGGCTGCAAAAATATTTCTAAAAGTCATTTAGGAATAATGAAATAATGATAATCATGAAGAAAGTAAAATGACATAAAACTTTAGGAAAATCCTAAGATGTCTTTACTTTATGAAGTTTTCTTCAATCAAATCACTCCATATTGGTTTCCTAATTATTTGAGCTTTTATGACATCTGCTGCCAACCATTCAATNTTTCCGCCCCCCCCAGGCTTGGAGTTAAAACTTATTTGGAAACAAAACTGATCTGAACTGACAGCAGAATATTCCTCACTCTTTTTAATCCCATTTAATGAGACTGTTCATTCATATCACTGTAGAAATCTTAATGAGTTTGTCTCCAAGTGTTATCCTGACATTCCTAGAATTCTACACAACACATCTAAATTCCAAATTGTATCTGTATCTGCACCAAAGATTTAGAATAAAATATTGTGGACCTGTATTGTGGAAGATATGCAACAGCTGATATTCTTATGTTTTAGGTTATAAAGAATTTAAGTTAAAAAGATGATTCACAGAGGGATACTTCAATTGCACACAAAAATGAAGATGCAAATTTACAGTAGTTCCAGTTTAACATGCTTTCAGTCAAGAAATTCATGCAGTCAAAGCAAATTGTTGGCTTCCTTCTCTGTGAGTTCTCTGCATGAAGGAAGACAAGGCCTTCTGGAACTGTGAGCTCAGATGTTTATATCACAGAAGAAAGAGGTCTTTCTTTGCCTACTCCATATAGAAATGCACTGGATAAAATATCCAATTACTTTGTTGGGTTCACATGTTAATTTTTAGGCCTCTCTTCTTATTTATGGAAAGGGGAGTAGACCTTTGTCATGGGGCCCAACTGTGAGTGGTGTGTTAGGGTGTATCAGTAGTTAGCTCTAATATAATGACCTCATGGTTGGACTGGAGGGGAAAAGAAAGTCGAAGAAGGTTGGTTTTTAACTAGTAGATAAAAAACTGGATGTCCCTTATAAGTTGACTGACCAACAAAAATAAAGTCATACTTAGTCTTCATCACTCTGGCAAAAATAGGGGACAGAGACAACTATGTCTTCTCAAGATTTAAGATTCTTAAATTAAATGTAAACATAACATGTCTTCACATTTCAGGCAAAATCAACCTATTGAATCCCATATTTTACACTGAATACTTCAAACCAAAAACATTTATGGTATAACAGACTCATGTTTTATTTTATATTATTCTGCTGTTTCTCCACATATACTGATAAATCAATAAATATATCATCTACTACGCCCAAAGGGTTTCTTGAAAAACAAATCATTATCTGCCATGTCACCAGTATGGTATTTCATCAATCAATATCTTCAATGGCTTTGAGATATTTCAAGGATATACATACAAAATGGGTTTAATAAAACTAAATATGAACATCAGTTCTCCAATGTGGCAATGAATACATTTTCAATGAAATAAAAATAAAAGGAAGAAATTCAAAAAACAGACAAAGGCACCTGGACTACATTTTAATCATAATTTCTTCTGCTCTTTGTGAAATAAAGAAAATCTAACACAAGCATTTCATTTGTTAATAAATAATTCTATATCAATAGGCTGCAAAAATATTTCTAAAAGTCATTTAGGAATAATGAAATAATGATAATCATGAAGAAAGTAAAATGACATAAAACTTTAGGAAAATCCTAAGATGTCTTTACTTTATGAAGTTTTCTTCAATCAAATCACTCCATATTGGTTTCCTAATTATTTGAGCTTTTATGACATCTGCTGCCAACCATTCAATCTGCCCTTCACTATATATAATCTACATTATCATTGAATCTAATATTTAATGCATATTATACCTTCCATTAAATTTTGAAATTACTAAGGTAAACAACATACTTCATTTATATTTTCTTTTTAGTATCTATTATTATATGTTCACACTAGTCATTAAACAACACTTGAAAATTGAATTGCTAATTTTTTTTAAGAATAAATGGGGGAATCTTTAGCTGACTAGTTTTAGACCTGGGGTTAATTTATTCAACAACTTATATATGAGATTTTTGCCAACTATGAGGAGCTATCAAATTTCCTAAATTTTTCATTTGTCTATATTCCAGTGACATCCCTATTAGATCAAGTGAAGAAGTTATTAACCTAAAGACAACACAAATGTCTTTCCCAAACTAAGCTTATTGCCTCTCAAATATTATTGCAAGTTTAAAGCATAATTAATAACTCACACATGCGATATACTGTAAGATTCTATTTTTGTTTTTAATGAAGCCATAGGAAGATTTTTTGAAAAAATTTTTTTTCCTCGACGGTATTCCTTAATGCTTTCAGGGCAGTTGACCTAAAACACATATGTGATTGTGTCTCTTTCCACTTTAAAAACTTCTTAGAAAGGTCCAGTGCAAACCAGGAAACTTAAAAAAAGTATAAAAGTTCCTCTACATTCTTACCTTGCTATCTTCTCATCCTTCTATGTAAATTGTGGCAACAATATCCAATGTATTGTTTTTCTCCAAATAATAATTTTCCCACTGTGAAATCCACTTTAAATACTTTTATTCCTTCTTTACCAATCTAAGTTTGAATACTAATTTCAACAATCAGCATTTGGAAGTTTCTTCTAGCTTACCTATAGTAAAAACAAGAAAAAAAATTAAATCATTCAGAAGTTCAACATTTAGAAATAAACACTTTTAAGCAAAAAATAACTATCAACTTGAATATCTTTCTAAAAGCAGATGTACCAGCCACTTGGATGTCTTTTCTGTCTTTCTTTTGTACATTCCGCCATCTTTGATCACTGGGTTCTGGCTAGGTTTTGCAGTTGTAAAGAACTGACAGGATCCTAAAGACGGAGTAGCAGAAACAGAGTTAGTTCTCTTTTGTTTCTGCTTTGAGCTGCTTCTCTGGTGAGAGCTCTGTCTCTCCATAGCCTTGGCTCATTCTGGACAGCCCCTTTGTCTGTGGTTCTGGGTCCTGTCATACAGCTTTCACATACAGTCAGCCATCCCATTCCAATCCTGAAACCCTGGCTTTGGGACTGAGGTACCATCGCATCCATCATCTCCAGCCATAACGTGATACTAACTTCTTGGTGTTGCTAATCTATAGATTACCTGAATGGTCCCTACTTGTCTTTCAGCTCCTTAAACATGTTTGCAATTAGTCTCCAATAATCAAGCCCTTCTATTGGGCTACCTGGCATAAACTCTGTTTTCTGGACTTGTTCCTGATTCAGACACAATATATGAAAGTAGAACTGACCAATCAAGAGATAAGGCAATTTCTAAAATGTGATCATACAGTTTATGCTAATTTTGTACCCAATATTAAATTGGGTTAGTTCAAATTTAGTAAAAGGACATCTCAAGACTGAAAACCTCAGTCAAACCTTGCTAAAAAATATATATATAAATTTATCCTAAGAGAGACTGTTCTCTTAAAAGATACTTATGGGATTAGGAATAAAGAGTAATTAAAGCAAAGAACTTCAGTCAGTATTATTTAACTGCATGTTTTAATTTTAGATATTACCAGATCCATGGACTCAAACTTGAAACTCACATAGTTCTCACTTTCACTCTGACCTCTTCCTTATTTTTGTTAACAAAATGTATACTATTTCTCTCTTCTGCAACCCATTTCACACATTTTCTTACAGAAATTCTAGGTTTAGCAAAGTCACTGATAGTCACTACTGGATCAAGCTTTGTTTTTGTTTTGTATTTTTTGGCCATTCCTAAGTTCTCTATAAGGATGAAGTACATAACTTGTTGAATTATTTTGTCGATCATATCCCCAAAACAATACACAATATACTGGTGAAGTATTGCAAAACTTTTATATGTGAGAAGCCTTGACTATCACTTCTATACATGAAAGAATACTTGGTTAGATACTAGGATGAGAAATACTGTGGGAAGCTTTACATTACTATCTTAACCAGAAATTCTCACTTATATATTTTTATTTTCCCATTTTGTTACAAGTTTAGTAAGACTTGAACTATTTATAATTCAGCACTATAGGTCCTTAACCCCTGGAGTATAATAGGTTATCAATACTTGCTTGATGCACAAAGATAAATGCATGAATAAATACATAAATATATAGCCTCTAGAAAATTAGAAAGTTTCAGTTCATCCAAACAATCCTTATGCATAAATGACAAGAGAACTCAGTGTGAAACTTGAAATATCTTTCCATGTAGTTGGATGAAATGAGTACCTACTTGCTCTTTGACAGACAGATGAGAAGAAACTTTGCACATCACTTACAATTTTTATACCGATTTTATGATGGTTACAATGAACAAAATAAGATTTTCTTCTCCAAAATAAAATGCAATTTCCCTTGGGAAAATAAAATTTTAGCTTAGTTTTGAGTGAGATCATAGCATCATTTTCTAAGATTCAATTTTAATGATAAAAGAAAGATAATACCTGAGCAAATAAGTATGTGATAAGGGCAAAATGTTGCTACTATACAATGAAAAAGATTACAGTATAAAAAGATGCTCCTTTGCTTTATAATATTATCACTATGACTGTTAGTATTAATATTATCCATCCACAGGCTTTAGCCATCTGTGACTAGCCATTATTATTAAAATCTGTTCATATCACAAGTTCCCAGGACAATCTCCACATAGTGAATGAATCTATGTGTATTTATTTCTTAAAATCCCCAAAACTTACTTCGTGAGNGTTACAGTATAAAAAGATGCTCTTTTGCTTTATAATATTATCACTATGACTGTTAGTATTAATATTATCCATTCACAGGCTTTAGCCATCTGTGATTAGCCATTATTATTAAAATCTGTTCATATCACAAGTTCCCAGGACAATCTTCACATAGTGAATGAATCTATGTGTATTTATTTCTTAAAATCCCCAAAACTTACTTCGTGAGTTTATTTTGAAGATTAAAAACAATCTGTATAGTTTATAGCAAAGGGCATAATAAGTGGTAATAATTTAAGAATTAGTATATATTTATACAACCATCATGACCACCAAATTATCTCCATTATTCCCAGAATAAAATTCAAAATTTTAAGTTTTCTGTGAATGCCTTCCAAGATTTTATGAATCTCCAGGACTACTCAGATAACATACTCCCTCAAGCCCAGTGAGAGTGAGTTACTTTGAGTTTTCCTAATAAGACAAGTGTTCTCTTACTTCTGGACTTTTGAATACGCTATTATTTCATCCTGAATATATTCTTTTCCTTTTTCACTCAAAAGGAAGACCAAAAAGAAGAAAAGTGCTTTCCATATGGGAAAGTTTCTTGACCCTCCAAAGCAGAGATCTCATTATAAAGTACGCCTAAGAATAGGTATTAACATGAATGAGAGAGAACTTTCATTTCTGGAAGTATATAGACTAAACACTCCAACAGATGCTCATGTATAAAATAATCTAAAAATGCCATATAAAATATGGAAACAGTAATTTAAAATAAAACCCTATAAAAGTGAGAATTTGATAAAATAAATAGGCATCTAAAATTCAATCCTAAATGTAAAATATGATCAACGTACTTCTACAGGGGAGTTTTACCAAACATTAAAGGGACAAAATTTAAATTTGAAATAAATATTTCTGAGTAAAGGGAGAAATATTCCCCATGTCATTTTACAGGACTAGTAAATTTGATTTAATATTCACATCTAATAAAGATAGTACAAAAAATGGAAAATGCCCTGTCAATCCCCCTCATAAACAGAAACTCAAACATCCTAAGCCAAATATGGAGCAAAGAGACTCAATCATTCATAAAACACTAATAATCCTATTCCAGAAATGAAAGGTTGATTTTAACTTTATAAAGAATGAAGTTCACCACTATGAAAAAAGTTAAAGATCCTCAGTCACTTCAAAGATGAAAAAAATTTAAACTATGAACTGAATTAAACTTCCCATAAATGGATAAACCTATAGCAAGCAGAATACTTAGTAGAGAAAAAGTTGACAATCACTCTAATATCAGGGATAAGATAAAGGTGCTACAATAACCAACTTTTTTTGGACACTGTACTAAATGTCCTGGCCAGCTCAGTAAAAGCAAGAAAAATAAGTTCAGATTTGCAACAGTTAGGAAGGAATATAGTTCTCATTATTTGGTCATTCTCAGNGAAAAAGTTGACAATCACTCTAATATCAGGGATAAGATAAAGGTGCTACAATAACCAACTTTTTTTGGACACTGTACTAAATGTCCTGGCCAGCTCAGTAAAAGCAAGAAAAATAAGTTCAGATTTGCAACAGTTAGGAAGGAATATAGTTCTCATTATTTGGTCATTCTCAGCTGATTACAATTGCTATAAATGTCCTTCTAGAGTTTGAAGAATCACTTTTTATGTAAAAATTACCATATCAGTAACATTCAGTAGTATTTCTGCCTTCTACTTCTTTACTTTCAATGCCTTGCTTATGATTGATGCAGTGATTGAAATTCACTAGCAGTGTCTTCTACAGAATCCCTTTTAAAAACTTCTATTCACCTTACTATATATAAAATAGCCAACTAATAAGGACCTACTATAGAGTACAGAAAACTCTACCCAGTACTCTGTAATGACCTANGTAAAAATTACCATATCAGTAACATTCAGTAGTATTTCTGCCTTCTACTTCTTTACTTTCAATGCCTTGCTTATGACTGATGCAGTGATTGAAATTCACTAGCGGTGTCTTCTACAGAATCCCTTTTAAAAACTTCTATTCACATTACTATATATAAAATAGCCAACTAATAAGGACCTCCTATAGAGTACAGAAAACTCTACCCAGTACTCTGTAATGACCTATATGGGAACAGAACCTAAAAAAGAGTGCATATATGTATATGTATAACTGATTCACTTTGCTACAGAGCAAAAACTAACACAATATTGTAAATTAAATATACTCCAAAAATAATTTTAAACTTTCTTTAAATAATTATTTTAAATTTCTGTTCAAAGCAGCTATTCCAATATTGTTTTTTTCTGCCTCAAATACTGTCTTATTTTTACTTATTAACTAGATATTTACTTTTGAAATAAAATATTTTTCAAAACAAACAACAACAAAAAAACACCTTTGCTTTAAAGGCTGGGGGAAAAAGGACCTCAGTGTATTTTATTATTGAAATAGAATCTACCAAATTCCCATTAATTTAAACTTGTTAGCAAGGCTACAGTTTTGTACAGGTGTACTGCAAGCAAATCATGCTGTGTGATTTCAGTACTACATTCTTCAAATCTTCAATATTTGCTGATAAAATATTAGTTTTTCATCACACAGATACTGATATTATTTTAATAGGATGAATATGTTTCCCAAAGTGGCATTCTACTTCTTTGTCATTGAGGAGGAAACTTCAAAATATATTTTAATATTTATCACAAAGTTTAGGGGAATTTTGTAGAGTACTGATTATTGAGTGGCTTTAATTATCACTTAAAAATTACAGAAGTTTACCTTCATTTCATACTTCACTGTTAATACTTCAAGGCCTCATATAAGCTGATGTTCACTGTGGCTCAGACGGTAAAAGCATCTGCCTACAAAGCGGGAGACCCAGGGTTGATGCCTGGGTATGGAAGATCCCCTGGAGAAGGAAATGGCAACCCACTCCAGTACTCTTGCCTGGAAAATCCCATGGATGGAGAAGCCTCATAANCTTCTTTACTTTCAATGCCTTGCTTATGATTGATGCAGTGATTGAAATTCACTAGCAGTGTCTTCTACAGAATCCCTTTTAAAAACTTCTATTCACCTTACTATATATAAAATAGCCAACTAATAAGGACCTCCTATAGAGTACAGAAAACTCTACCCAGTACTCTGTAATGACCTATATGGGAACAGAACCTAAAAAAGAGTGCATATATGTATATGTATAACTGATTCACTTTGCTACAGAGCAAAAACTAACACAATATTGTAAATTAAATATACTCCAAAAATAATTTTAAACTTTCTTTAAATAATTATTTTAAATTTCTGTTCAAAGCAGCTACTCCAATATTGTTTTTTTCTGCCTCAAATACTGTCTTATTTTTACTTATTAACTAGATATTTACTTTTGAAATAAAATATTTTTCAAAACAAACAACAACAAAAAAACACCTTTGCTTTAAAGGCTGGGAGAAAAAAGGACCTCAGTGTATTTTATTATTGAAATAGAATCTACCAAATTCCCATTAATTTAAACTTGTTAGCAAGGCTACAGTTTTGTACAGGTGTACTGCAAGCAAATCATGCTGTGTGATTTCAGTACTAGATTCTTCAAATCTTCAATATTTGCTGATAAAATATTAGTTTTTCATCACACAGCTACTGATATTATTTTAATAGGATGAATATGTTTCCCAAAGTGGCATTCTACTTCTTTGTCACTGAGGAGGAAACCTCAAAATATATTTTAATATTTATCACAAAGTTTAGGGGAATTTTGTAGAGTACTGATTATTGAGTGGCTTTAATTATCACTTAAAAATTACAGAAGTTTACCTTCATTTCATACTTCACTGTTAATACTTCAAGGCCTCATATAAGCTGATGTTCACTGTGGCTCAGACGGTAAAAGCATCTGCCTACAAAGCGGGAGACCCAGGGTTGATGCCTGGGTATGGAAGATCCCCTGGAGAAGGAAATGGCAACCCACTCCAGTACTCTTGCCTGGAAAATCCCATGGATGGAGAAGCCTCATAGGCTATAATCTATGGTGTTGCAAAGAGTTGGATACGACTAAGTGACTTCAACTTCATTTCACTATGAATTATGTAGCTGCAAATAAATATTTTAAGTAGTCTTCATTTGATATTTTATAAATTCCTCAGTGTTTTCAAGTTTTGTGTTTTGGTTGCTTCACAGGTCACTATTATGTTTGCCTCATATTTTGACTGATGCAGAACTCACATGTCACGGAAGTGAAATTAGAACTCTGCCATTTTATTTTTATCCTTAACTTGTTTTCAGAAGATAAGTATTATCTTCAACCTGTCCACTGTTTGGGGCAGCGAACCTTTATAAAACTTTTCTTCATTTTGTGTGAGTTAGTTGTCTTCCAACTAGATGGTATGATCTGTAAGTCTGCTTAACCAGGTATATGAAAACCGTAAAATATCTCAATCCCCTGAAAACAAATGAATACATGAGGTTCGCTTTCTTGAAGTTCCATTTTTTCCTCAGGATAAGGGGGCACCATATGTGAAATGCAACTAATATGAGATCATCTGATGGGAGGACTGAGTGACAAAGCCAATCCACTCACTATAGAATGAGAAATACATAATTATTAATATATTAACATAGTTAAATACATGCTAATATTTTCCTCCCTTATCTCGAAGTCATGTCTTGCAAACCTCACTTGAGATGCCAGCATTCTAAAATATTTTCAGAGTTAGAGGCAAAATTGACCAATTAAAGAAAGCATATCTTCCTATATATTAGACCACAAGTTTATACCTTCTCAAGGAAAACCATTCTCCTCTAAAAAAAAAAAAATAAGAGAGAGGGAGAGACTAGATCTCTTTTGGAGGAAGGTAGACGACCTTAAATTTCTGAAGAATTATTTTAGATATACTATTACTAAGATATAAATATATTTAATGTATTAATTTGGACTATATGAAATTTCTAATTTGTAAGTTAAGGATGATTGAATATTAGAAAAGTCATGGTGCAACCTAATACGTAATAATTTGGTGACATGAACCTTCCCTGGAAAATGAAGTTTAAATTATGTGTGACCTCAAAATACAGGTTATATACTATAATTTGATATTTCATAATAATGAGTTATATGTCCTTATTCAGATATGTTGTCAAAAATATTTTATGTTCCTTATAAAACTCTTCTGTTTAAAACATTTATCTTTTATCTTCTAAATATACATAATTTATCTTCTAAACATGTAATTTGCCTCCTAAAATCAAACAACATTGTAAATCAACTATACTTCCATAAAAAAAAAAAAAAACTAAAAATACAGAAAACATATATCCAGATTCTTATTACTTCTCATTACCTCCAACCTACCACTCTGATCCCAAATGCTACTTTCTCCCCTCTAAATGATTGCACTAACTTTCTAATGATTTCTCAGTATGAAGAATACTGTAAAAATTCAGTATCAATTCACTGGAGTTCAAACCCTTTCAAAAACTTCTGTATCTTTTAGAATAAAAGTCAAAATTTTCATGTGACTGTCAAGACTCTTTACAATCAGAACCTCTGTTGCTTCTCTGCTCTCACATCTTGACCTTGATCTCTGGTATTTCCTCGTTCCAGCGAGAAGAGTCGACCACCTTTCAGTTTCTTGAAATGTAAGAGAAACAGCCCTCCCAGGACCTTGAACTTGCTGTCCCATTGCCTGGAATGCTTTTCCCCCAGGTACATTCATTGCTCCTTCCAGATCTTCTTCAGAAGCAACTTTTCAGTAAGGCATTTCCTGGCTGCCCTGTGAACAACGGCAGATCTTCACCACTGACCAACACCACCACTTCCCCACTTTATTTCAACCCCCTAGATTTTACCCTTGTGCTGTAAAAGTTCATACATTTAGCTGATTGAGTGTCCTACCTCCCTCAAAATAAAACTCCATGAAAGCACAGATTTTTATCTGTGTTGATTTCTAATATAAACATTATCTAATACATAGTGAGTGTTCAGTTCCTATTTTTTAGTTAATAATTGAACAGAAGTGTCTTTAGGCATATATTGCAATAGGGTTAGCAATATTTAATGAGACCATAACAATCAATCATTAAATTTAGCAAAAATTGTTCACCCTTATAAGAAATGGTGTTCGGTTCCTATTTTATAGTGCTTCCCTGGTGGCTCAGATGATAAAGAATCTGCCTGCAATGCTGGAGACCTGGGTTTAATCCCTGGGTTGGGAAGATCCCCTGGAGAAGGGAACGGCTATCCATTCTAGTATTCTGGCCTGGAGAATTCCACAGACAGGGAAGCCTGGCAGGTTACAGTCCATGGGGTCACAAACAGTTGGACATGACTAAGTGACTTTCACTTATAAGAAAACCATAATTTTAATTAAATTTAAGTGCTGGTTTTGAAAATTCTGCTCTTAGTTACATCATACATATCCTAATGCCATTTATTAATTTATTCTGTACTTGACAATCTTGCTGCTATAGCAATGTCAGCAAATGAGAGCTGATTATAGATTTGGTTGAAGTTCATTTCCAATTTCTGGCTAACTTGCTTTTACTGGACTAGATTGTAACATGGCCAAAACCAATTAAAAATTAGCCCTAAGAAGCTCATACAAAATATAAACTGTACAGACTCAAAGTTTGTAAATTAAGATTAGCATTAGATAAATTATTCTTGCACAGTTTTCTTTAATTGAGGATTAATTTAATACAGCTCCAAGATACATTATGGTGGAGGCGTATGTAAGAAAACTATTTTTAATTAAGAGTCTAATTGGCCTGAAAGTAAACAGCATGTGTTCTGGACTTTTTGAATTGGAATAAATTTAAGTCTTACTCCATCCTAGATAAAGAATGACCCACATTTTCAGGTTTTTAAATGATGGCACACATTCTATAAAGGGCTGGTCTTAGAAATCCAAATTACATAAGCATGACAGATGGCTGTGTCTTTGTCTGCTGTAAGTTTTATTTATAATGTGCAGAGTCCTACTCTGAATAACATAAACAGGACACAGTCATCTCATATGACTTTGGAACAGAGAAACTGACTGAAATGCACAAATAATCAGAAATATCATTTGCAGCATATTTGTAAACTACTATTTCATGAAACCCTACACTGAACTAGACAATATAAAAAACCTAATATATTGCCTTCCCTCTTGGGGTACAGTGGTCACATAAAAACTGAAGCAAAGAGCAACAATGAGCCCAGATCATCTACAAACAAGTAATTGAGAGTCCAGGCTGGTGATGTGCTCTGAGAGTGTGTGTTTTTGATTCTCTTGCCGCATTTCAGCAACCCCACTTCAACAGTGGGGATATAAACGTGTCACAGTGTTCCCAATAAAGCTAGTTATTAGCCTTCAGAGCAGCATGGCAAGTACAATAGATTTTATTTTTCAGTGAAACCATAGCTAAAGGGTTTTGACTTTAAGAAATTCATTGCACATATTCTTCGGTTAATATATTAAAAGTTGTAGATATAATTATTCATTCAATGTTCGTTTACACTCATCCAAATGTAATTTTCTTTTCTCAGCAATTTAGTAGTGCCTTATAAAATTGGCAGTGTGGTGTGTTTCACATGAGGATTTGACACTCTGTTGCATAATCCATATTCTGGAGTTTTCAGAAAACATAAACATTTACTTGCAGTTTACTAAGGGACTGAAGCAGAAAAGGCAGCAAGACAGATAGTAAACGGAGATCTTTCTATATCAATGATTTGAGCAATTTACAATTTGCACACGAAGCAAACTGTAACCAAAAAAAAAAATCTATTTTTCAATCTCTTTTTTTCCTTTTTCCTATGGGGTCAGCACTTTTCATCAATATTTTGTTTAACAGAAGCTTTCTTCTTCTCCTTGCTCCATTAGAGGCTTTATTTTNGGCAAGACAGATAGTAAACGGAGATCTTTCTATATCAATGATTTGAGCAATTTACAATTTGCACACGAAGCAAACTGTAATAAAAAAAAAATCTATTTTTCAATCTCTTTTTTTCCTCTTTCCTATGGGGTCAGCACTTTTCATCAATATTTTGTTTAACAGAAGCTTTCTTCTTCTCCTTGCTCCATTTGAGGCTTTATTTTTGTCAGAGTTCAAAAAGCTAAACAAAGCTGACCGTCATACGTGCTCAAAGACTGAGGAAGTTATAAAAAATTGTCTTGGTTGCAGAATTCCTGTGCTCGGAGCAGCTTTAACAAATGTTTAAGAAAACTGACATTGTTTTTATTACAGCAATATTCTACTCAAAATTTATATATTTTGTCAACTTTATAGTAAAGCTTAATATATACAACCCCACATAAAGACTGCTATGGGATTCCCCTAAACCTTGGATGGCAAATAGGGATCATCTCTTGTATCAGCTATAATCCACTGATAGATAATGACATTTTGGTGTGCTAATTCCTGAGACTTTCAAGTCCAGTCTAAATTCAGGAAGAGAGACGGTGCTGATCCATTGTTCCTGTCTGCTGAGAACAGAAGATAATGGCAGCCTTCCAGTTCTAATATTGAAATTCCAGCAAAGCTCATCATTAAGTTCATCTACTGGGAAATGAATAAATTTCAAAGATACCTTCAGTTCAGTTCAGTTGGTCAGTCGTGTCTGACTCTTTGCGACTCCATGAATCGCAGCACGCCAGGCCTCCCTGTCCATCACCAACTCCTGGAGTTCACTCAGATTCACATCCATCAAGTAGGTGATGCCATCCAGCCATCTCATCCTCTGTCATCCCCTTCTCCTCCTGCCCCCAATCCCTCCCAGCATCAGACTCTTTTCCAATGAGTCAACTCTTCGCATGAGGTGGCCAAAGTACTGGAGTTTCAGCTTTAGTATCATTCCTACCAAAGAAATCCCAGGGCTGATCTCCTTCAGAATGGACCGGTTGGACCTCCTTGCAGTCCAAGGGACTCTCAAGAGTCTTCTCCAACACCACAGTTCAAAAGCATCAATTCTTCGGCGCTCAGCTTTCTTCACAGTCCAACTCCATACATGACTACTGGAAAAACCATAGCCTTGAACTAGACGGACCTTAGTCGGCAAAGTAATGGCTCTG
>SJYW01048566.1:51724-90773 GCA_006410735.1 Raphicerus campestris
GGTTGGTCATAACTTTCCTTCCAAGGCGTAAGCGTCTTTTAATTTCATGGGTGCAGTCACCATCTGCAGTGATTTTGGAGCCCCCAAAAATAAAGTCTGATACTGTTTCCACTGTTTCCCCATCTATTTGCCATGAAGTGATGGGACTGGATGCCATGATCTTCGTTTTCTGAATGTTGAGCTTTAAGCCAACTTTTTCACTCTCCTCTTTGGGTAGATAAAAGTTAGATTTAAAATACATTCAAATCTTTGATTTTAAAAAGTCATTCCAATATACCTCTAATTTTTTGAAGGTCTACATTTGTTCCCCATGTTTACCCTTTTATTTGCCCTCAAAATGCATAGAATGTGTTGAGTTTTCATGTAACCTCTCAAGGAAACTGCTCTCAGAATGTGGACAGAACATAAAACCCCCTTCCCTATTTGGAAAACTCAAGGTAGTATTTGAAATGTGAAGCAAGACCTCTTACCCAAAAGACAGATGAAAGGAAATATTATAATTATTGAAGCAAGATAGCATAGTCATTAACAAGAGTATCTAATGGGCCCAGACTTCCAGGATTCAGTTTCTTCATCAATAAAATGAAGATGATATTATCACACCTCAAAGGACTGGTATGTGGATTCAGTTACATAATCTTTATATAGCAATTTGCATATGCCTGGGATAAAGTGAATTCTCCTTCAATAGAATGTATTATCATTGAAGAGTAGACGAGCTGACTGTATTTGCAACACTGGCCTTCCTCAGGACTCATCACATAGCCTGACTCATTTAAGCTGCCAGCATTCTCCTGCCACCTCTCTTCACTCTTCCCTACACTACCTTCCTAGCTAATCTAATGTGTTCTCAAACACTTGCCTCCCTTGTGGAAATTAAAAAAAAAAAAAAAAACTACAGACTCAGAAGTCAGGACTTCTTTAGTCTACACTCTACCCAAGACACAAGGATGCGAAGATCTTCTCAACATGGTGGAGGGAAAGTTTATTATTTTTGCTGGCTTCACAACACTGTTTGTTAAATGGCTATACCCCAATACAAAATAGTTTTTTTTTTTTTTAATGAAATAAAATGTAGGGATACTGGGGCTCATGATTAGTACCTTATGGACAGGGAAGAGTAATTTTTCTGGAGATACCACCTATACAATAATTTTTGTTTTCATCTTAAAGCTGAATTTTGTTTAATAAGTATCTGCATTTTCACTACTCACTAATCCCAAATAAGATTAGAATAGATATAGTTTGTTCCTTAGGGTACTTCATAAAATATTTACAATAAAAGATCTGGCCTTTTTCCCCAATCTATTTTATACCAATCTTTCATTAAAAGAAAAAGATTAATAGCTGGAACAGTGAAATAGGAGCAGGCATACAAAGTAAAAGCCTCAAATTTTTAAAAGTATAAGGACAGAAAAATAAAAGAATTATAAAATCTATACATGTTGTAATTCTTTACACAAAAAAAGTGGAAATTACAGCCTTGTTAGCTTATGGAGTTGGGTTATATAGATAGGCTACTTATACAGTAGGACATAATATATATTCAAACTATTTTAATAATTGTCATAAAACGTGGAGCAGTCTTGATGGGCGACAAGAACAGAAGATATTTTAAAGCAGTTTGGGCAAGCTCAGTATATTCATCATTAATAATTAACCAAAACGAAGGGACTGATGCTGTACTACAAAATTTATTTACAATCCTTCATCAGTAGCTAGTTACATCTTGTAAAGTTACAGTTAAATCTCAATTGTCTTTTGTTGGGAAAAAAAAAAAATCAGCTCGGGATTTTATGGACTTACTGAAATGGAGAGGGATCCTTCAAGGCCTTCCTAGGGCAGACATCACCCCCACTATGTCCTCTGCCTGCCTTTCATCTGTAGAAAAACTTTAGTCACAAGCAAGTTTAATCAGAGAAGGGAAGAAATGTAGAAGCAAAGGGAAGCAGTCAAACAAAACATAATAGTATACTTCAGTCACATCCAAAGACCTTTAGTTCCTTCTCAAGGCCTATAGATTTATTCTGAGCCACATCCTTTGAACTGTTTTGTAAACACTGAAACTCCTACTAGGTGGAAGAAGTTAACTACCTGATGACAAGACTGCAGCCATGACATAAGCTGTACTTAATCAAGATGATGCTGGTCAGACCACTGCATGACCAATTTCAAGACGACTGTCAGAGCCGACTGTGCTGCTTCTGAATGTGATCCCTTCCCTCTGACTATACACCCTTGAAACTCCCCATTAAAAGCTCTGGCCCACTTGTCAGCAGGGGGAGTCAGTCTCCAGACATGAGTCTACCGTCTCTCCAGGTTGTCACCCTCCAGAACAAAACAAACTTTCCTTTCTACCACCACTTGCCTCTTTGGTATAGGCTTCTGAGCAGCAAGCAGCCAGCCTGAGTTCAGTACTGTTATCCTTTACAGTTGACAAACTAGCTTTACAACGCTACGTCCCACAACAGACAGCATGCAGCTCTCTCCACCACCCATCAGTTGGCGTTATGAGGTCTACAAGATACAAACTGCCCTATACCCTATGCATGAAAGGAGTAAAGTGAAGTGAAGTCGCTCAATCGTGTCCGACTCTTTGCGACCCCACGGACTGTAGCCTACCAGGCTCCTCCGTCCATGGGATTTTCCAGGCAAGAGTACTGGAGGGGGTTGACATTTCCTTCTCCAGGAAATCGTCTCAACCCAGGGATTGAGCCCAGGTCTCCCGCATTGTAGGCAGACACTTTACCATCTGAGCCACCAGGGAAGTCTGAAAGGAGTAAACCAAAGCTCATTCTGTATCTGGACTAACCTCATCACATGACAGTAACAAACTTTACATAGCACAGCACCATCTGCAGGCCAGTGTCTTATTCTGGGCTATTATAACAAAACACTGCAGACAGGGTGGCTTACGTGACAAACACTCCCAAACCTTGTCAATCTCCTTTAATCCTAAATACCTACAAAGACCTCACCCCAAATCCTACTGCGTTGGGAAATTAGGGCTCTAGAAGGCGAATTTGGAGGGATACAAACATTCAATCCATAGCACACAGTCTATATAATACTAAGGAAAGCTCTTTTTCCCTTTTCTTCTATAAATTAAGACCAAATCTTATGGCCTGGTCTTCATTTGCTAAGTGTAGGAAAGGAATCAGGACTTCAAGTTGCTTCAAATGTTAGCATTATCAAACAGAGCAAATTTAACTCTAAAGTGTCAGTAAACTCTCCCCCAAAGAAAGTACTAAAGAAATGGAGGAAAGATTTGTCACCGAATTATGTGGAATTTCAGGATTATATCATAAAGGGTGTATTAATACATATGACATGTTATACCATATTTTTAAGCATAACAATAACTCATTCTAAATCATAAACAATGAATAAAATAATCCAAGAAATTTGGTAAAACTGTTCACATTTACTTCTTCAAATACTGTAAGAAGTAATTGTTTTAATATTAAAAATATAAAAGCAGCTTTTACTTTTCCAGATTAAAGGAAAATATAAAGAAATTATCAACAGGGATGTTTAGAGATGCAATTATCAATAAAAATACAAAGCAGGGGGATATGAGATCCTTGGAGACTTTATCAGACAAAAATGGAAGGCAATTATACCTGAAAGAAATTTGCTTTTAAGGCCTCAAATAAGAAAGTAAAACATAAACATTAGGAATTATAACATGTTATTTTTTAAAAGGCCAAGCTTTTATTAGGGTATCACTTCTAAAAAGTTCAGCTTCAGTTCAGTTCAGTCACTCAATTATGTCTGACTCTTTGCAACCCCATGGACTGCAGCATACCAGCTTCCCTGTCCATCACCAACTCCCAGAGCTTGCTCAAATTCATGTCCATCAAGTCTCTAATACCATCCAACCATCGCATCTCTGTCATTCCCTTCTCCTCCAGCCTTCAATCTTTCCGAGCTTCACGGTCTTTTCCAATGTGTCAGTTCTTTGCATCAGATGATCAAAGTATTGGAGTTTCAGCTTCAGCATCAGTCCTTCCAATGAATATTCAGGGCTGATCTCCTTTAGGATGGACTGGTTGGATCTCCTTGCAGTCCAAGGGACTCAAGAGTCTTCTCCAACACCACGGTTCAAAAGCATCAATTCCTCAGTGCTCAGCTTTCTTTATGGTCCAACTCTCACATCCATACATGACTACTGGAAAAATCATAGCTTTCACTAGATGGGCCTTTGTCGGCAAAGTAATATCTCTGCTTTTTAATATTCTGTCTAGGTTGATCATAGCTTTTCTTCTAAGGAGCAAGTGTCTTTTAATTTCATGGCTGCAATCACCATCTGCAGTGGTTTTGGAGCCCAGGAAAATAAAATCTGTCACTGTTTCCATTGTTTCCCCATCTATTTGCCATGATAATGGGACTGGATGTCATGATCTTTGTCTTTTGAATGCTGAGTTCAACTTAAGACAGTTAAACGGCTTCCCTGGCGACTCAGTGGTAAAGAATCTGCCTGCCAATGCGGGAGACATGGGTTCAATCCCTGATCTGGAAAGATCCCCATGCTGCAGAGCAACGAAGCCCATGCACCACAACTATTTAGCCCACGCTCTAGAGCCCGGGAGCCACAACTCCCGAAGCCGAGCCCATGCTCTGCAACAAGAGAAGCCACTGCAGTGAGAAGCCCACACATCGTAACTAGAGAAAAGACCATGCAACAGTGAAGATCCAGCTTAGCCAAAAAATAAATAAAATTTTTTTTTTTTAAATACTTTAAAATTTATGTTCTGCCTCTACAAATGATATTCTATAATGGTCAACACAATTCCCTTTTCAACAACCATCTATGCCAAATGAAATCTCATTTCTCTTTACTGTGAATGGTTTAGAGAAGATCAAATAACTCAGACCTGGATAACAAGGACTAAGGAAAGTTTGCTACAAAAGAGATTTGCAGAAACATTTCTTGCCTCTATAGAAAAGATGAAGATAGCTGATTCCTATTGTTTTCAGAACAAGAGATGTTTGAAACTGCTGAAGCTGAATTTATTCCCAACAACCTGGCCTTGAAGCTAAGCAGTGGAAGTAGGTGAAACTAAAAGAATCTTAACAACCAAGAGAGCCTTGACATATGAACCCAGACTCTGTCCTATTTGTAGACTTATTGTAGTAGGAGAGAATTCAAATGTCTGTCGGAATCAAGCATTCCAATTGCTTGACACTGAAAGCATCCAACTTGATACTTCTGCTTCTGACTGATGAGGCCCCATGAGCCCTTGAAGTTTATACACCTACTCATCACATAAAGTCCTGCTATGTACAGGTCCTCATCCTTCTCTGTCTATAAGTATGTGGCTGTATAAAGATCTACTACTGGATCAATTAAAGTCTGTTTGAAGCTCTAGAGTCTGTGGAATTGTTCTAAGTGTTTTCTGCTTACAAGGCTGCCAACAAAAGATCAGTTCATCAGTTTCTGTAGGAGATTGGACTATGAGAAAAAATGGTAAGCCAATGATAGCTCTGATTTGTACTCACAAATCAATTGTCTTATTTGGTCAGAACCAAGAGTATAGTTTCAGTTTAGACTAGGGTAAAAATGGGGCAGAGAAAGGCAGACCTCACTTTTAGATAATAAGCATTCTTTGCAGTTTTGCCCAGTCCTGATCTTTCTTACAGTTATACTTAATTCATAAAAAGCAAAACCAAGAGTAGACACACAGATTGTGGAATTCCCTGTGAAATTGCTCTGAATAAACTAGAGAAGTTACTAAATTTCTCAACTAAAATGGATACCAAATCCCGCTGAGACTAAATCTGAACATTAGCAGCAACAACAAAGTAGATCAAGATTACTTGGAATTCTCTGAAACACAAATGACTTTGTTCCTGGGCAGATAGTTGTTTTGTTAATCCAACTTTAACTGGATTCACTTAGCATTAATATGATACTGCAGATATCAAGGTCACACCTTTTAGTTAATACTCCTGCATGTCAGTCATGTTTTAGCAAGATTTTAATATCCAGACAGACATTAGTCAGGGTTTTATAGGTGAAAATAAATTTTAATCAAAGTTTGTTCAAACTTTATAGTCTATTTTCTCCCTTGATTTATCTAACAGTGAGGGTTAACTTTTGAAACTGTATGAATGGAATTCTCTATGAGACTGTAAGTCTGGTGAGCAGAGATAGCATCTACTTTTCTGCTCCAAACAGAGCATGATTCTTAGTGCTCAATAAATGTTAAATTATGAATAATAATAAATGCACATAAAGCCTGAGAGAAAAATGTTGCTGAATGCACATTTATTTATTGATTCAATTTCCACAGTACTTTCTTGTTGAATGCTTTATAAATTTGACCTCAGATTATACCAGTAAGATAAGTAAAATGATAGAAAACTTAAAGGATCATACAAAGGAAAGGAAATCTCGTTCATAGAAGTTCAAACCAGAAAACTTCTTTTGGTAACATTATATATGTTTTCTAAAACTACACAGTGAATTTGTCAGAGTTTTGCAAAGGCTCCCTAGTGAGTTTAAACTCATTTATTATAGAAAACTGATGGACGATGGCTGGCTCAGTTCAAAAGAAGACGTTTAGACAAAACAAAGGAAATGATTAAGATTAAGACCCTGAAGAAAGGAGAAGGTTCCCAGGAGCCTTTTTTATTTTCCCTGGAGATGACTGTCAACTCAGAATATGGAGTTTCTTCCAATATGGACTGGGCCCCCGTGTTTTGTGAGGGCATCAAAAAGTAGAGTAGAGGTTAGAATGTTTAACTTCTTGCTGACATTCTCATTAAAATACAGGAAAGATTAAAAGCTGTATCTTTGTGTCTTTGATTGTGGTAAGAATCCTGAGACAGAGGATTAGGAAGGTGAAGGATTAGGAAGGTGTGTCCTTTTTATTTCTTCCTCCTTTCAGAGCCAGGTCCCAGCACTGACCACAGGGGAGCCACGGAAGTAAGTCTGAAATTTCAGAATATGTTTTTATTTATTTAAATATATGTGTATAAAATTATAGAATTATACACTTAAATAGGGGAAATTGTGGTATATAAATTATACTTTAAGAAAGTTAATTATTTGTAATTACTAAAAAAGAAAAAAAAAAAAAAACAGGTGGGGGGCTTCCCAGGTGGTGCCAGTAGAAAAGAATACACCTACCAGAGTAGGAGACACAAGAGACACAGGTTAGATCCCTGGGTCTGGAAGGGAAGTGCCCCTAGAGTAGAAAATGGCAACTCACTACTGTATTCTTGCCTGGAAAATTCCATGCACAGAGGAACTGGGTCATGTGGTCACAATGGGTCAGAAATGACTGATGCACTAAAAAAAAATGTGTAAATCCTATGCTCTAACAATTCCAATGCTGAGAATTCATCCTGTGTAACAAATCTCAATCCAAAAATTTAAAGCACTTGTTAAAGGCTAGTCACCATTTTACATGCTTTATAAATAGCTTATTTATCCTTTATTTCTTTAGATATAAAAGGTTCAGTCATTTACTCCTTCAACAAATACTTACTGCAAGCCTACTGAAAACCAGTAGGCAGTATGGAAACACGAGATGGTCTACAGCTCAGTCTAATAATCAATATTCAAAGTACATAAAATTTTGAGTACTGGAAGGAGAAGCTGATTTGGATACAGACCAACAAAAGGAAACCTGATTTAGATAAGAAGATAATCAGGAATGACTTCTTTGAGAACATTCCATTTCAGAACCAGAAAATAGGATAAATATGGTTTAGCCAGGTCAGGTGTTAATAGTAGGGCGGGGATGTTCAATTCTTCTAAATATCATTGCCACTTTTACATATATATATACACACACACATACACACATATCAGTTAGTCAATTCAGTCACTCAGTCATGTCTGACTCTTTGTGACCCAATGGACTAAAGTATGCCAGGCTTCCTTGTCCATCACCAACTCCCAGAGCTTACTCAAACTCATGTTCATTGAGTCAGTGATGCCATCCAACTATCTCATCCTCTTTCATCCCCTTCTCTTCCCACTTTCAATCTTTTCCAGCATCAAGATCTTTTGCAATGAGTCAGTTCTTTGCATCAGGTGGCCAAAGTATTGGAGTTTCAGTTTCAGCATCAGTCCTTCCAATGGATATTCAGGACTGATTTCCTTTAGGATGGACTGGTTGGATCTCCTTGTAGTTCAAGGGACTTTCAAGAGTCTTTTCCAACCCCACAGCTCAAAAGCATCCATTCTTTGGTGCTCAGCTTTCTTTACAGTCCAACTCTCACATCCATGCATGACTACTGGAAAAACCATAGCTTTGACTGGACACACTTTTGATGGCAAAGTAATGTCTCTGCTTTTTAGTATGCTGTTCTAGGTTGGTCATAGCTTTTCTTCCAAGGAGCAAGCATCTTTTATGTTCATGGTTGCAGTCACCATCTGGAGTGATTTGGGAGCCCCCCAAAATAAAGTCTGTCACTGCTTCCACTGCTTCTCCATCTATGTGCCATGAAGTGATGAGTCCATCCTAAAGGAGATCAGTCCTGGGTGTTCTTTGGAAGAAGGATTGATGTTGAAGCTGAAACTCCAATACTTTGGCCACCTGATGAGAAGAGCTGACTCAATGGGAAAAAGCCTGATGCTCGGAAAGATTGAGGTCAGGAGAAGAAGGGGACAAAAGAAGATGAGATGGTTGGATGGCATCACCGACTCAATGGACATCGGTTTGGGTGGACTCCAAGAGTTGGTGATGGACAGGGAGGCCTGGCATGCTGCAGTTCATAGGGTCACAAAGAGTCAGACACGACTGAGTGACTGAACTGAACTGAACTGATGGGACCACATGCCATGATCTTAGTTTTCTGAATGTTGAGCTTTAAGCCAGGTTTTTCACTCTTTTCTTTTACTTTCATCAAGAGGCTCTTTAGTTTTTGTTTGCTTTCTGCCATAAGGGTGGTGTTAACTGCATATCTGAGGTTATTGATATTTCTCCCAGCAATCTTGATTCCAGCTTGTGTTTCTTCCAGTCCAGCGTTTCTCATGATGTACTCTGCATAGAAGTTAAATAAGCAGGGTGACAATATACAGCCTTGACGTACTCCTTTTCCTATTTGGAACCAGTCTGTTGTTCCTGTCCCCTTCTAACCTTTGCTTTTTGACTTTTTTTTTACAGGTTTCTCAGGAGGCAGGTAAGGTGGTCTGGTATTCCCATCTCTTTCAGAGTTTTCCACAGTTTGCTGTGATCCACACAATCAAAGGCATAGTCGATAAAGCAGAAGTAGATGTTTTCCTGGAACTCTCTTGCTTTTTTAATGATCCAATGAATGTCGGCAATTTGATCTCTGGTTCCTCTGCCTTTTCTAAATCCAGCTTGAACATCTGGAAGTTCACAGTTCATGTACTGTTGAAGCCTGGCTTGGACAATTTTGAGCATTACTTTGCTAGCATGTGAGATGAGTGCAATTGTGCAGTAGTTTGAATATTCTTTGATATTGCCTTTCTTTAAGATTGGAATGAAAACACCTTTTCCAGTCCTGTGGCTGATGCTGAGTTTTCCAAATTTGCTGGCATACTGAGTGCAGCTCTTTAACATATATGTACATACACACATGCTGATATCAAATTGGAGTTTATTGCATGCAATGAGAGAAAAGAGTCCAAAATAATGATATTAGTTCATTAAAAAGTAGTGAACACAGATGACATGTAAGGTATCACTGAGATCATTGTTCATGATATGAAAAGCATCATTCTCAAAACAACTGTTTATTTGAAAACTGTGTGTGTTATGGCAAGTTAGAATAATCTCTCCTGAAAAGACAATATAATACAGACTTTAGAAAAAGAGTTCACAATCCAGGAAAATAAAAAAGAGTACATTTTTGTTCTGGATCTCAGCAGCAAAATCTTTTCTATATTTGTTAATATTGACTCTGGACATCTCATTATAAACAAAGGCGATGGATCCACTTCCCACTTGTCATCCCTTTGCTATTCCCCAAGGGTTCAGGCTTTTGTAGTTTGTAATAATATATCCTACAAAAATGAAACCATCACAATAGCTTTGGTACTTCAATAATTTTAGAAACAGACTTCTTAAAAGATTCAGAGTAAACTACCAAAAGAGTACGTTAGTGCCACTTTCTACTTCATGGATATCAAATCTACAAGCAAAGTCTTGATCAAGTAATCTGTACTGCATGTAAATAGGATGTTCATATATTCATTTTTGTATTATATCCTTTTCTCAAAAAACAAATAAAGCAGTTTAGTGAACAGTCTCTATTTGTTAATACCGAAGTACATTTGAAGCACACAGTGTATTATCATAAATGTTTTCTTGGGTTTCTCGCAGTTTGAACTGAATTATACATAGAAATTTAAAGTGTAAACACCACAAAGACTTGTTTAAATTTGATGTGATAAATGTCAGTGTCGTTTTACATTTGAAGTTTCATTTGCTTTAACTTCCCAGATATTATGTAATCATCTAATTTATTGAGATTTAACAGCCATCTGCATAACTAGATGTAGGATTATAACACATAAAGCTGCAGAATTTATTCATGATGATCCTGTCTGAAACATCATTTTTTAGAGCTGTTTGGTAACCATAAAACAGCCATTAAAAAGTCATAAGTGAGGTGAGTGAAGTGTTGTTCAAGGTTTTCAAAAGTCCTTGCTTTACTTTAAACAGTTATTTCTCCTTTCAGTATCAGATATGCAAATAGACCATTAGGGCATATTGCTGTGTCAGAAATTTATACATCACTGTCTCCTAATAATCCCTGCAGCCCGCTCTCTACATAAAGATTGATTTTTTTTTTCTTTAAGAAATCTTATGTAAGTATCTTTCATGTACAGCAGACACAGTGCCAGCTACTGAACCACTTGACTGCAACTTCAGACTTAGCTTTGATCTCTTTCTAGGGAAATTTTCACACATAACAATAAGGATGTGAGATGTTCTTGCCCAAGACAGTGCAGCTGAGCACTAGACCAGAAACTTTATGTGAGAACTCATCTGTGATCCCAGTGTGACCCAGCTCTACTTCTAAAACTACAGTTCAATTTCCTGTAAGACTAAATTCTGCTTTCCTCCTCTAATTGGCTCTATGACCTTGCCTCTGTTCCTCTTCTACTGTAATTTCCATCAACCTCTTAAGACTTTTAATGGCCTGACATTTCCTCTTCTTTATGAGATTTCAATATCAAATGGCCTCATTTTTATTTACATTAGGCTTCATGTACTATCTCTCGCCTTACCTTTTGCCAGTATACTCTGCAGGTGATCTTATTATCTCTCCATTCTGTCTC
Source organism: Raphicerus campestris (assembly GCA_006410735.1). Classification (NCBI taxonomy): domain Eukaryota; kingdom Metazoa; phylum Chordata; class Mammalia; order Artiodactyla; family Bovidae; genus Raphicerus; species Raphicerus campestris. Next base: position 62,991 of record SJYW01048566.1, read on the forward strand.
TGATCATCTTTATCAAGAAAAATTATTCCCTTAGTTCTAAAGAGAAATGTTTATGCTTTCAATACTAGGTAATAATAGAGCTCTTTCTTTGCACATGGTTACACATGAGCTATGTATCAAATCTTACGATATGTGCTCATAACAATACTCAGATGACAATTTACAGAATTAATAGAAACAAAGAGATTAATTATAAAGAAACTAAGCCTTTGTTCATTAAAGATTGAATCCCCACAAAAAGATAGGATGGGAGTCCTTACTCCAGCACATAAGAATGTAATCTTATTTGGAAATAGAGTCATAGCAACTGTAATTAGTTAAGATGAGATTATACTAGAGTGGAAGCCTCTAATCTAAAGTGACTGAGTGACAGTTGCTTAGTCGTGTCCGACTGTGACCCCATGGTCTATAGCCCGCCAGGCTCCTCTGTCCAAGGCACTGTACAGGCAAGAATACTGGAGAGGGTTGCCATTTCCTTCTCCAGATCCAATATGACTGGCATTTTATAAGATGACGACCATGTAAAGAAACACAGACATACATGGAGAACACCATGTATGTGATAGCACATGTGATAACAAACGCAAAGGTTGGAGTTTTGTGCTTCCAAACCAAGGAATGCCAAACCAATAAACCACCACAATTGGAGACAGACAAGGAAGGATTCCCCTATAAGTTTCAGAGGGGGCAAGACTCTGCTAATAACTTGATTTCAGACCTTCTAGTCTCTGGAACTATGAGACAACATATTTCTGTTGTCTTAAGCCACTCAGTTCATTGTATTTTGTTATGCCAATACTAGGAAGTTAATATACTCCTGTTTCAGCAAGAAAAACTTAGAAAAAAAAAGTCCAAAGAAAGTAGACATAAATAATTTTTAAAATGAAGGTAGTTCACTTTAAAATAAAAATAAAAATCAACAAAGAACCTTATTTTCAAAATACTATAACTTAGTTGTCAAAAGGCCAACATAGCTTTCCTAGGTGGGAGTGCACTAGAAAGGAAAAGAAGGAAAAAATTAAAAACCGACAGAAAAAGGAAACAATAAATATCCACCAGAAAAGACAGAATTTTATTTTTAAAATACTGTATATAGCTTGACAGTTAATAAAATAAAAAGATCAAGATGTAACATTTAATGTCCATTCTAAATTTTTAAAATTTTATTTTGTAAGGATTCCCAAACTTGATTTAAGTATCTTAGGGCTTCCTAGGTGACACAGTGGTAAAGAATCCACCTGCCAATGCAGGAGAAACAAGAGACATGGATTTGATCCCTAGGTTGGAAAGATCCCCTGGAAAATGACAGCTCACTCCAGTATTCTTGCCTGGGAAATTCCATAGACAGAGGAGCCTGGTGGACTACATTCTGTGGGGTCACAAAGAGTTGGACACAACTGAATACAGCAATATGTTTGAGAAACAAGAAGTTTTACTTCCTTGTGAACAGTCTGTATTCCCAACAAGTCAATTTAACTGAATATCTGGAAGTTCATAGTTCACATACTGTTGAATCCTGGCTTGAAGAATTTTGAGCATTATCTTGCTAGTGTGTGAGATGAGTGTAATTATGCGGTATTTTCAACATTCTCTGGCATTGTCTTTCGTCAAGACCGGAATGAAAGCTGACTTTTTCCAGTCCCGTGGTTACTGCTGAATTTTCCAAATTTGCTGGCATATTGAGTGCAGTGCTTTCACAACATCATCTTTTAGGATTTCAAAGAGCTCAACGTGAATTCCATCACCTCCACTAGCTTTGTTCATAGTGATGCTTCCCTAAGGAACACTTGACTTCACATTCCAGGAAGTCTGGGTCTAGGTGAGTGAGCACACCATTGTGGTTATCTGGGTCATTAAAATCTTTTTTGTACAGTTCTTCTATGTATTCTTGCCACCTCTTCTTAATATCTTCTGCATCTGTTAGGTCCATACCATTTCTGTCCTTTATTGTGCCCATCTTTGCATGAAATGTTCCCTTGTATCTAATTTTCTTGAAGAGATCTCTAGTCTTTCCCATGCTATTCCTTTCCTCTATTTCTTTGCATTGATCACCAAGGAAGGACTGCATGTATACTGCCATATCTAACAGCTAATAACTGAAGATATGAAGTATGTAAAACCATCATTGAATATGAGTTATATCAAACTATCATAAGGTTTTAAATCCACTATTTTTCTAGAAATATCCAAGTTAAATAAATATCAAGAAAAAAGTTAAAAATATCAATGAATCCATAAATATTTAATAAATTCCATTTTAGGGGGGTTATGAGTAGATGAAGTGCATATCATTGTGGCATGGCTGAAGCCTGTACATGGAGAGAAATAAAGCAGTTCTGCTTTAGACTCCTAATGAATTCCTGCTCAATAAATTGGGTACACATGTGCCAGGCCTCACTGGATATATACCTCCAAATATTTGGATATATACCTCCAAATATATACAGATGATAACTAATTCTGGAAAGAGGGGAAGTAAGGGCTGCCTTAGACCTGAAGATTGTGCTCTGCATGGCCCAGGGGCCACCATCTCAGCCAGTCTTTCACGTGACTACTGCATGCTAGGGCTGTGCAGTCCACAAACAAAAATTGTACAGGAGGCCCTGTGAGTAATACGATGCTTTCCTCAAAAAATATTTATATGGTGAAATAAATGGAGAGATATTTTAACTTGAGTACACAAATGCTCAGCTAAAATTGTCTATTTTATTCCAAACGCTTGATATACAAAATGCTAAATATAAAGAAACAAAACAGATGCATAGTTTCTGTGACAGAAAGAAGGATCTGCTACCAGTGTTGGAGATGTGCCTTTCATTTCTAAAAGGTGAGACACTCTAAATCAATAACTTTTTTAAAGTGTAAACACCATTGCAATACTTCCATTAATAAAGCAAATAAAAGAATGATGGTTAATTTTTAAAACTTTTATTTAAGCCATCAATTTTATTATCCAACTTGTCAACCATCAGTTGCAAATTGCCCTTATTCAAATTCAAGAGTTTTGACTAGTTGATCTCTTATAGTCTATTTAAATAAAGCCTTCTACAGTTCTACAATTTGCAATTCAAAAGTAACTACTTTACTTTGGCTATACAAATAGACTTAAGTAAAAGGGTCTTGAATTATATTAACATTACATTTTACTAAGCAATTTAAGCAGGTGTATACATTTCTTTTGTAAATATCTTACCAATAAAAAACCCGCTATTACTATTTGTGAATACAATAAGGCATTTTTAGAGGATATTTGAATCAATGTTCATGTTGTATTCTGAAAATTCACTATGACATCTTTGATTACAAGTCTTGTGGTTCTCACTGATATATTTTCTACTAGGTCATTTTGTTTAACCTCAAACATCATAAGATCCTTTGTAGAGACGGAACAAAAGCAATTTTCTTTTAGGGTGAACCGAAACCTGATTGAAAAAAAAAATTGTTCTTTGTCCAACTATAATCTATTGCTTCAGTTAGAGAGAAATCACACACAGAAAAGAGTATAAAGGGACCCCATGAAATTATCATGACAAGAAGAAACGCCAAAACAACAAGATTAAAAGTGTTGTTTCTTCTTCAAGAGTGATGTGAACAAACTCCAACTTGACAGTTTCATGTCTGAACTATGAAGCATTTTAAGTGCAATATACTTCAGTATCATATATATTCACAGCAATCTTCCTACTTAAATAACCTAATGAACACTGGAGTTGTAGCCATATTGAAGTGCTTTTTTGCTACTTTCAATTGTTCATTCTTTTCACTTTTCTACAACACAGTTACTATAAGTCATGAATAGAAAAAAATTATTTTCATCATAACCATATTATAATACAAAAAAAATTTTATTATAGAGGTATATGAGGTGTCTTTGGGCTTCCCAAGTGGTGAAAGATCCCTGTTCTTATGCTACTAACCTCCCTGATGGTACCTTAGCAGCACCCCCAGGGGTTAGGAGGGCTGATAAGATTGCCGTGGACATGCCTGCCTAAGGAAGACCCAAGGATGGGCCTGACACAGCTTCCACATGTGATAGGAACAGACAGGCATACGTGACAAAGTTATGAATTAAATTATTATTTTTAAGAGATTAAATGGAGCTTTTCTAGAAAAGACTGTGAACTTCTCCTCTTGTAGCTGAATTCCAGTGAAGGAAACAGTTGTTATAAATTAAGCCCCTCCCCTACTTGCTGAAAATACCTAACACTGCTGAATTATAAATGGATACTTTCTAGGAACATCCAAAATGTGCCAAGGTAGTAAAGACATATCAAAATAAAAGGGAAAGGTGGTCCCAAGGAAGCCAGTGGAGCAGAGGAGTGCCAAAGTTGATTTGGGGCAGGAAGACTGACCTACTGAGGGGAAGCTGGCTTTAACCGTGGAGTCTGCTCAGAGGAAGAAGATGTCTGAGGCCAAGACCTGATCAACTTATGCAGCCTAAGAAGTTACTTCCCACAGTAAGTGGAGAGACCCATAGTGCCAGGCTGAAACGGAAGGAAACCAGCAAAGCCGCACACTCTGAATGTGTCATGGCTACAGGTGTGCGGCCCCGCGGTTTATTAAGAACGCATAAGGATACGAGACAAAACTCACAGTAAATAAGAGGAAGGCAGTAAAGGTGAAATGTTTTGGAATCCTTATTGTTGAGGGTAGGGGGAGTGTTAACGTTAGACTTTGGTTCGTTTTGTACAGAGGTTTTCATTCTTCTGTATGAATTGTTTTTACTCATAATACTTCTGACAGCGAATGTGTGGGTTTTTTTTCCCACACCAACAACTAAATCTCCAACTCTCTGAATACCAACGTGGGTGCTCTACAATTCAATCCAATTCCAACACTAACTACTGGAGTTAAGGCAGACCACACAGCGTAGGGGCTCAGACTCACGAGGCTGTGCCCCACTTCAGCTGTCGACTCCAAGTCCTAGGCCCTTGGTACTTCTGACAGGTGCTGTGGGGGTTCCCACAGCACCCTCCTCAGGTTCAATAATCTTCTGTAACAGCTGACAGAACTCAGAAAGTCTCTTTACTTACTACCACTGGCTTATTATGAATGATACAACTTCAGTTCAGTTCAGTCGCTCAGTCATGTCCGACTCTTTGTGACCCCATGAATAGCAGCACACCAGGCCTCCCTGTCCATCACCAACTCCCGGAGTTCACTCAGACTCAGGTCCATCAGGTCGATGATGCCATCCAGCCATCTCATCCTCTGTTGTCCCCTTCTCCTCCTGCCCCCAATCCCTCCCAGCATCAGAGTCTTTTCCAATGAGTCAACTCTTCGCATGAGGTGGCCAAAGTACTGGAGTTTCAGCTTTAGCATCATTCCTTCCAAAGAACACCCAAAGCTGATCTCCTTTAGAATGGACTGGTTGGATCTCCTTGCAGTCCAAGGGACTCGCAAGAGTCTTCTCCAACACCACAGTTCAAAAGCATCGATTCTTCAGCACTAAGCTTTCTTCACAGTCCAACTCTNAATGGAGCTTTTCTAGAAAAGACTGTGAACTTCTCCTCTTGTAGCTGAATTCCAGTGAAGGAAACAGTTGTTATAAATTAAGCCCCTCCCCTACTTGCTGAAAATACCTAACACTGCTGAATTATAAATGGATACTTTCTAGGAACATCCAAAATGTGCCAAGGTAGTAAAGACATATCAAAATAAAAGGGAAAGGTGGTCCCAAGGAAGCCAGTGGAGCAGAGGAGTGCCAAAGTTGATTTGGGGCAGGAAGACTGACCTACTGAGGGGAAGCTGGCTTTAACCGTGGAGTCTGCTCAGAGGAAGAAGATGTCTGAGGCCAAGACCTGATCAACTTATGCAGCCTAAGAAGTTACTTCCCACAGTAAGTGGAGAGACCCATAGTGCCAGGCTGAAACGGAAGGAAACCAGCAAAGCCGCACACTCTGAATGTGTCATGGCTACAGGTGTGCGCCCCGCGGTTTATTAAGAACGCATAAGGATACGAGACAAAACTCACAGTAAATAAGAGGAAGGCAGTAAAGGTGAAATGTTTTGGAATCCTTATTGTTGAGGGTAGGGGGAGTGTTAACGTTAGACTTTGGTTCGTTTTGTACAGAGGTTTTCATTCTTCTGTATGAATTGTTTTTACTCATAATACTTCTGACAGCGAATGTGTGGGTTTTTTTTCCCACACCAACAACTAAATCTCCAACTCTCTGAATACCAACGTGGGTGCTCTACAATTCAATCCAATTCCAACACTAACTACTGGAGTTAAGGCAGACCACACAGCGTAGGGGCTCAGACTCACGAGGCTGTGCCCCACTTCAGCTGTCGACTCCAAGTCCTAGGCCCTTGCTACTTCTGACAGGTGCTGTGGGGGTTCCCACAGCACCCTCCTCAGGTTCAATAATCTTCTGTAACAGCTGACAGAACTCAGAAAGTCTCTTTACTTACTACCACTGGCTTATTATGAATGATACAACTTCAGTTCAGTTCAGTCGCTCAGTCATGTCCGACTCTTTGTGACCCCATGAATAGCAGCACACCAGGCCTCCCTGTCCATCACCAACTCCCGGAGTTCACTCAGACTCAGGTCCATCAGGTCGATGATGCCATCCAGCCATCTCATCCTCTGTTGTCCCCTTCTCCTCCTGCCCCCAATCCCTCCCAGCATCAGAGTCTTTTCCAATGAGTCAACTCTTCGCATGAGGTGGCCAAAGTACTGGAGTTTCAGCTTTAGCATCATTCCTTCCAAAGAACACCCAGAGCTGATCTCCTTTAGAATGGACTGGTTGGATCTCCTTGCAGTCCTAGGGACTCTCAAGATATGGTTGAAAGACACATAATGTGAACAACAAAAAACACTCCTATCACTCAGAAAATTCCAAGAGTTTTAGGAGGTCCTGTGTCACAAACCAGATACTAAAGACTAAAATTCAAATAGATTTCTTATTATATTACAGTATCAAACTACACAACAACAAAATGAATTGAAACACTGAGAGATTTAAAAAAATAAGCAAAAAAAAAAAAGCAATCTCAAAGGCAACGTAACAGGGGAAAAATTAAAATAGAGCTGGTGGAACAAATTTAAAACTTGAATTGGGGAATATACAATTAATATAATATTAAATAAATGGACTAACTATACTAATTAGAACAAAAATAGCGCAAGACTGGATTAAAAGTCAAACTATAAGTTGTTTACAAGATACAAACATAAAATATGAGAATACACTGAAAGCAGATGTGTGAACAAAGAGCATGTAAATATTTAGCAAAAGAAAGCTGATGTAGCTATATTGTTACTGAAGAAAATAGACTTTAAGGTAAAGCAACTTTAGCAGAAAGTGACAACATCATTTCACAGTGATGCTTGCTGTTGCTTCTTTTCTTGTTTTATATTTCTGTCAATACTGAATAAGATAAAGATTTTGTGCTATGTTTTTTGAGAATTCTGTCTTGAAGTTATGAAAATATTTATTTTATATATTTCTAAGCTATATTTTTAAGTACAGACATTTTTAGATTATTAGTTCGTGGTAATTTTAAAATTTCATATGCTCAATACTGCTATTTATTAGAGAAATACAAGTCAAAAAACTACCTCACATGATCAGAATGGTCATTATTTTTAAAATCTACAAATTATGAATGCTAGAAAGGGTGTTGAGAAAAAGAAACCTCCTACACTGTTAGTGGGAATGTAAATTTGTGCAACCACTATGGATAAGAGAATGGAGGTGTCAAAACTGACAACAGAGCTACCATATGAGCCTGTAGTTCCATTCCAGGAAAACCCAAAAGCTCCAATTCAAAAAGATACATGCACTCCAGTATTAATAGTGGTACTGCTTACAACAGCCAAGACATGAAAGCAACTTAAAAGTCCATGGACAGAAGAATGGATAAAGAAGATGTGGTGTGTGTGTGTGTATATATATGTATATATGTGTCATGTCCAACTCTTTGCAACCGTATGGACTAAAGCCTGCCAGGCTCCTTTGTCTATGGGATTCTCCAGGCAAGAGTAGATTGCCATGCCCTCCTCCAGGGGTATGTAGATACATACATATATATACATATATATATATATATATATATATACATATATGTTAGAATATTACTCAGCCATGAAAAAGAATGAAATAATGCCATTTGCAGCATGAATGGAACTAGAGATTATTGTATTAAGTGAAGTTAGACAAAGAAAGACAAATATCATATACAATTTATATATGGAACCTAAAAAAATGACATAAATGAACTTATTTACAAAACATAAAAAGATATTCAAACATAGAAAACAAACTTATAGTTACCAAAGCAGATAACAGGGGTTGGGAATAAATTAGGAGTTTAGGGTTAACATACACATACTACTCTATATTAAACAGATAAACAACAAGGACTTATTATAAAGCATGGGGAACTATGTCTTGTAATAATCTATAAAAGAAAATCTGAAAAAGAATATATATACATATACATATATATAAACTGAATCACTTCGCTGTATACCTAAAATTAACACAATACTTTAACTCTACTTCAATAAAAATGATTAATAAAATATATATATAATATTACAGAGCAAAGATTTTCTAAATTACTTTCAAAAATGCTATGCAGTATCTACAATTCTCTTACTATTGATATTTGGAGAGTTCGGGGGTTAATTTTGGAGTTTTTAAAATTAGCAATGGTAAAAAATGAAGATAGAGAAATTTAGGACTATCTTATTTGTAATTGATAAGTGGGAAATTGGGAACGAGAGAAGAAAAAACCATGAACAGAGTTTTAGGAAAGATGAGGGACCAGATAAAACAAAGGTTCATTACTTTTTGATAGCACCACGATAAAGGCAAATAGGTTGGTGGAATCAGATCTTACGTGTCTTGCTCTGCATTTCTGTGTTCAGATGTAAGGTTTGTTTAATGGGGCTAAAGTTACATCATCCTGTGTGTTGATGTCTGTCTTGAAGGAATTGCCTCAACCAAGCAACAGATGCAATTACCTTTCTTAGCCAAAAGAAGAGCTTATAAAAATTATCTAAGCATTTTCCTGTCTAAAGTATTTAAATTTCTCCTTATCTCTCAAGCACAATGGAAAATGAATGTTAACCCACGGGGTACTCATAAAGTCCATCAAATCTCCCCCATTCCCCTCATCCATCAAATCTCCCCCATTCCCCTCATCCTCCATCACCCATCCCCCATCACCCCACTTAGATTTCTAAATCTTGGTGCTTTTCAGGATCCATTCTATAAATTTCATAAGATTTAAGAGGTGTTCTCAATAGAGGTTCTCCTTCTGTCTTCAGTAAAGAGATACTCCAATCTAAATCACTTTCAGTATTTGAGGGATTTACACATTCATAATAATCTCAAAGGAATTATCTTATTTTGGTATTCATTTATATTGTTTGTTTCATGATTTTGTAATATTATATTAATGGATGATTAAACTCCTGTAGCAATGCTCACTACCTCTCTTAGCTGAAAAGTAGCAGAATAGTATCATAAACATTTAAATTCCTCTAAGACACCAATCCTGCTTCCACATGCAGGCCTTTAAACTTAACTGTCTATCCTGCCTGGAATGCTCATTCCCAATATCTTTATATGCCTGGCTTCTTCTCTACCTTCAGATCTATAGAAACCTCTGATTATCCCATCAAACAGAACACCCCACAGTCAGCCTCTATCTCAGGACTTTATGCCCTTCAATACACTTAGCACTTTCTTAAATCATGTTATTTGTTTATTTGGCCACCTGTTGTTTATTTGTCTCTTCCAATCAGAACAGTGAACTAACAGCAGGAACCTTGTCTGTCATTTTCACTTAGCACTTGAATCCCCAGAAGCAATGCTTGAAAATTCTCATGTACTTGGTCAATAACTTGAACTGTCTTTGGATAAACTGAGGAAGTTAGGGATAAAGTCAATATACACTTATCATTGCATTATTTGGTAAACATTAGAGGTTAAGATTCTCAGAGTGCTCAAGTCATACTACCTGACTCAGAATTTGGATCCTAACCTAGTATCTATCATCTGTGTGGCCTTCAGTTTGCTGATATTTTAATAGGATAAAAAGAAACATTGTTGTATAGGATTATAGTGAATTCAAGTAAACTATTTATTGTGTTTGGCACAAAGGAATTCAATAATGTTATTTATCTTTGCTATTAATAGTTTTTAAATTTTATGATTTTATGGATATATTAGTTTATGAAGAACTTCTGAGATTATTAGAAAAATTAGAAGCAAAAGAATTGAGATTACTGCATGATTCTATCATTAATTAGAGACATTAGAAATGATACATTCTAAATTAACTAAAAAAGGCAGAGCATATATTTTAAAAAATGAATCAATCTATAATGCCCTTGAATTTCAGACAACAATAGAGAAAAAAAAAAAGAAAAACTGGGAATTCAGCCAACCATCGAAAAACAGCATTTTTTATCTACTTGTGAAATTACACTGTAAAAGCTCAATAAAGAAAGCAAGATTATGCATATTCATATAATGCTTGAGTGAAGATGATAAATGAAACATAGTCTCAGAATCATTCATTGAACTTGACATGATTACATTTCTTTCTATCGTTACCTGACAACAAAGATTACTATGTAAAATTCTTGTATATTTTTTAGTAGAAAAAAGTCTAAATTTCTGAATAAAGGTAAAAACAGAATACACATTTTTTAAAACTGTCAAATATATGAGTTCAATGTGTTCTTCCGTTTTTTAATTAAGAAAAACAGAATGAAACACAAAGACTTATAAGAAGGTAAGTAGTCATCTTGACTTCCCAAGATTTTAGGAACTTGCCTTTGGCAATATTCAGGAATGAAAAAACAAATTACCATTTTTATATTCTAATGTGTTTTCAAGTAAAAATTAGACAGTTTTTTAAGAGTAGTTTATTTACCTTTTGGAGTGGTTCTTAAGCATAGAATAGCATTAATTTAATTCATGCTCATACTACTGTTGTTCAGAAAACATATTGTTAGCATACTCTAGCAAAGTGATGGGGCTCAGATGGTACACTCTGGTAATAACTCATCAAAAAGATAGTACTTTCATTATGCCAAATATTAACTACATCACCAAAATTCTTATCCTTTTGGTAACTATGTAAAACAACTCCTACCAGAAACTCTTTCTTTGGTTAAATTAGTTCTCTTTAATACTACAAATTCATTTTGCCTTTTCTAATGATGATTTTATTAGACAAGATTTTATTGTATAATTATGTATTCTTTTCTTTTTTAACGCCTGAAGTATAACTTTCTCTTTTTAAAACTGAAGTAAAATTGACATATAACGTTATACTAGTTGCAGGTGTACAACATGATCCAATATTTGTAGACACTGTGAAATGATCATGCAGTAAGTCTAGCTATCATCTACCAGCATGCTAAGGTACAATTTTTTTTCTTATGGTAAGAAATTGTTGAGTATGATGTTACCTGTGGGATTCTCATAAATGGCCTTTATTATGTTGAGGTATGGTCCCTCATAGCCTACTTTGTTGAGTTTTAATCATAAATGGATGTTGAATTTTGTTAAAGGCTTTTTCTACATTTATTGAGATGATCCTATAATCTTCATCCTGTATTTTGTTAATGGGGTATAGCTCTCTGAAAGTAACATCTGACTCTTTGTGACCCCATGGGCTATACAATCCATGGAATTCCCCAGGCTAAAATACTGGAGTGGGTAACCTTTCCCTTCTCCAGGGAATCTTTCCAACGCAGGGATCAAACCCACATTCCAGGCAGATTCTTTACTAGCTGAGCCACAAGGGAAGCCCAGTGAGATGACATTGATGGCATCATGGACTCAATGGACATGAGTTTGAGCAAGCTCCGGGAGTTGGTGATGGGCAGGGAAGCCCCTGCAGTCCATGGGGTCACAAAGAGTCAAACACGACTGAGCAACTGCACTGAACTGAACTGATAGCACTCTCATTTGTGGATGTTGTATATTATTTTCTGACACCATATGACTATCTCTGTTTTTAACAGGAAATTTTAACTAACATTAACTGTCATGATGAATATGTTTGAGCTTCATTCTCATATAATTTTATAACATTATAAGAATTTCATCTTCAAATAAATTGATTACTTTTGCTATATGAATTCTGTTGTGTCCTCAGTCATGTCTGACTCTTTGCAGCCCAATGGACTGTAGCCCACCAGAATCCTCTGTCTATGGAATTTCCCAGGCAAGTACTAGAGTGGGTTGCTAGTTCCTTCTTCAGTGAATTGTTATTTTTGCTTTTTTAAAGGTATATAGATATTTGATTCTAGTTTTAATTACAGATGTTATATTCAACATAAATCAACATACTTGGACCTCCATTTTGCTAATTATTTGAGTGAATATCTAAATAACCCTTATTGACTTTTAACTCTATACAAAAAGCAGTAATTAGTTACCATTGGTTGATTGTTTATCATAAGCCAGCCATGCTGCTAAGTATTTTATAAGTAGCTCTCTTTATAAGCTGCTTAAGAAGCTTATGAAATATGTCCTATTTTTATTTGTATTCATCTTCAGAGTGATTAAGTAACTTGTCAAGGTCGCACATGTGTGAAGTGGTAAAATAGGGACTCAGATTAAATTTGCCAAACTCCTTACTACAAGTTCTTAACCACATAGTGATACTATTGCTATAAATTATATTTGTCCTTCTCCAACCCCACTTCATTTACCCCCTCGGAGAAAACCATACCACATATCCTGACTAAGGTCAGACATCACTCTCTCTGACTCCCTACCATCACACTCATACACACGCAACGGGACTTTCTCTCTGATTTCATAGACATAGTTTAGTTAATAGCTCCTCTTCTGTGCTTCCACATCACTTGCTGTACAAATCTATGAACATCTGTCATGATACTTTGTAACTAGTGGTCGTCCTGCCTGCTTCTCTAACTACATTCCTGAGTTGTAATTACTCTGCGTTCTCAATGTCTGCCATCACCATTTACTCATAATATGTCACTGAGGGCTAAGGTACTTTAGTCATGTCTGACTCTTCACGACCCCATGGACTGTAGCCCACCAGGCTCCCTGTCCATGTGATTCTCCAGGCAAGAATACTGGAGAAGGTTGCCATTTCCCTCTCCAGGGCATCTTCCTTTGATCGAGGGATCAAACCTGCATCTCTTATGTCTCCTGCATTGGAAGGCTGGTTCTTTACCACTAGTGCCACCTTGGAAGTCCATAATAGTCATGAGTAAATCTTACTGAACAACTGAATTAAATGAACACAACAACTAAAATGAATACTTGCATATATTATATTCTGTAACATCCAAAAGAGGTCTTGAATATGCCTGTGTTATACAGTAAAAGTATTTTATCTGTGTTTAGTGTATTTAATTAAAGGGATTCCAGATTGAACCAAATTTATATCACTAATTAGTTAGCGCATGCAGTATAGAAATGTCATAACTTTTCTGTGCTTGGGAAGATTGTTTGGGGTGATGGAATTATGGGAATTATATTAGAATTTATTGAAGGAAAATGAAACATACTATCAAAACTTTCTGATCAGCATGCTATCAGGACCTCAGTGAACAGGATTCTGGGGAATGCAATAAACACAGACATCAGTAAAGAAAAACCAATGAAGTATCTAACTCCAAAACTTGAGTGGAATTTTGATTTTCATTTCAGTTCCACTCACCATTAACTGAAAAGGCTGACTCTTTCTAAAGCTGTAAAGAGTAAAGTCCCTCAAGACAGGTGGGTCTGTAGGCTCTGGAGACTCTCAGCAGTCCTTCTGTCAAAGCCCCACTGCCAAAACGCATTTCCACTTAACACTACAGGCCTTGCTGTATCAGACTGTAATGCTTTAAATTATATTTCCAGTGCCTATAATTATAATGTTTACAGCTGAGAGAACAAATGACTCAAAATGATTTTCACTGAAATTACTATCTATTAAAGCAGAACACCTTATTAAAGAAATTAACCTTTGAAAAGAAATATGAACAAAGAATAATTCAGAAACTGCTCATTATTCCATTGAACTTCAGATATTACCCCTTTCAAAAGCAAGCCAACTTTCATGCACACTATCCTCATCAGTAATGAACTGAATCAAGTGTATTTTAGTTCATCAGATAGAATTCTACTGTCTATATATTTTATTTTGCTGAAATTTGTGTCCCATAGTCATAAGCAGAGTGGATCCTCTAACAGTTCATAATGATTTAAAAAATACATTTAGCATATAGTCAATAAACCAAATCAAAGTTTCATATTTTTATCTTCCTGCAATAAATACTATATATATACATATATATAACACTTAGCCTAATTGGCAAATGAGAAGTGGCCTTATTTTAAACACTTTCAAAGTAATTANGATTTAAAAAATACATTAAGCATATAGTCAATAAACCAAATCAAAGTTTCATATTTTTATCTTCCTGCAATAAATACTATATATATACATATATATAACACTTAGCCTAATTGGCAAATGAGAAGTGGCCTTATTTTAAACACTTTCAAAGTAATTAAGAATTAATAATGAAGAAAAGTCAATAGTAATAACCTATGGATAAAAGTCTTTCATTTCTCATATATGTTGTACTTTGAGGTTTTGGTCAATCATCATGGCCTTTTCCTTACAAAACACAGTACGGCTTTGAAAAACTTGAGTACTAAAACTTAGAAGCTCAAATGCTGTCTCTTTAAAGAACAATGTGATACAAAGTAGTGTTTTGCAAACTTTTTAAAGTTTATTAAATTATAATCTGGCACACATATTTTTGCAGTCTATTTTTCATTAAATTTTAAACAAATAATTATATATCAGAAAATTGTAATGAATGAAAACCAGTATCACCTGTAGTCAGCACAAAAAAATACTATTTTATTGTATTCTTCTATTTAAGATATACTTAAGAATGTATTCACAAGAATGTCAAGCACATTTNAGAATTCAGAATTTTGAACATTGGGAGCCATGAAAATATTTAAAAAGAGGAACAAACTTTTTCTATCTGTAATTTAAATGCTGTGAGATTCTAAGGATATCCAGTTTTATATGGATTTATCTCATGCTTACCTAAAGAGGTTTGAGACAGTTTGTATAATTAAAAACAGAGATGAGAAAATGACAGCAAAATGGAAAAAAAGAAAAGACCCTGAAGATGACATTGCAGTAAGACAGCTGCAGACAAAATGTTTGTGGTAAGATTATGCAGTACTGGGAGAGCTGGCTGAAAGTTTAGCTTTGAATCTCTTAACAGGAGAGCTGGAAAATGATTACTTAACTGTCCACTCTTTAGGTTGATAATCTTGCTTCCTGTTTCACCAAGGGAAGAAAAGTAGAAGTAATCAGGAGACTTCTCCCAAGATCCCATGGCCAGATTACCCACATAAATTTTCATAGTCTTTGCCTCCCTGCTTCATAAGAACTGCCTGTGCTCCTTGAAAGCCAGCTCCTTCATCTGAGCATTATCCTCCACTTCCTCCTGCTTACTCATCAGGGCTCTCCCCGCTGTCTCCTCTCTCCCGCAATTCCAGTTTTCCCTGTTCTATCCATACTATCCACATAAAAATATGTTGTCATTTTTCCAGTCTCTAAGAAGCAAACAGACGATGAAAAAGAAACCTTTTCTGACCCAGCTTTTTTTTCCATGTGCTACTACCCCATCCATTCTTGGTAAGAAAAGTGCTAATCAAACTGTAACGAGATTTTTTTACTTTTTTCAGTTCAGCAAACAGCTTCATAACACATTCTATGGATAAAGCTTGTGGAAAAAAAGTCTCATATGTTGTGTAGAAATGCAAAAGGATAAAACGTTGTGGGTGGGAAATCAGACAAAAATGTATCAAAACCACAGATGATTTGCTCTTTTATTCATAATGTAAGAGTCAATTTAAGAGGAATACTTGCATGTACAAAATGACATATCCAAAACTGTTTGCTAAAACTTTATTTATGATAGCAAAAGTTTAGGAAATTTCTAATTGCTGATTAGTGACGGATCAGTTAAGTAAACAATACAGTCACCACAAAATATAGTTCTACGCAGGAGTGAAAAGAGTTGAGATTCAAAGCTAAAGAGACTCAGTGCCATCTCTACACATTCATAACCTGTCTTGTTAAAACTGCAAGGTGTCGAGTAATTTTTTAAAAATTTCTGACCTTTTGTAAAAGAAATGGAAAGTCAGACTGTTTATTCATATTCTCTTGAGTTTGCATAAAGAAATTTTAAGAAATGGAGGAGAATGGGTACATGTAAGGTATGGCTGAGTCCCTTAGCTGTTCATCTGAAACCATTACAGCGTGTTAATTGGTTAACCTCAATACAAAATAAAAAGTTTAGAGTTAAAAAAAANATATCATCTCATACCCACTAGACTGACCACTATCAAGAGAACAAAAAATAGCAAGTGTTGGTGAGGATACAAAGAGGCTGGGACTTTCATTTATGTTTCTGGGACTGTAAATTGTATAGTCATTATGAAAAACAGCATGGCGGCTCCTTGAAAAAGTTAAAGATAGAACTACTGTGTGATCCAGCATCTCACTTTGGGTGTATGTCCAAAAGAACTCGAAGCAAGGTGTAACTGGCAGGTATGGCATAGAACAGTGGTTCTCACACTTTATCCTGCATCAGAATTACCAGAAGAACTTGATAAAACAGACTGCAGGACTTACCTCCAGGATCTCTGAGATTCAGTAGGTCTGGGTCAGGGTCTGAGAACTTGCTTTTCTCCCAGATTCCCAGGGGATGCTGATGCTGCTGGTTGGGGAATAACTCTTTGAGAATCACTGGTATAGAGCTGAGCTAAATATGATTGTTAAATTCTTAGAACAGTCCCCAGCAGAGGGTAAGCACCCACTGAGTATTATCAGTTACTGTTACGTTAAGTGGTGTCCTAGGTCCTGATATAAAATGATGGATAGGACAAAGTCGTTTCATTCACAGAGTTCATATTCCAGCCCATTATAACTGTAAAGACAAAAAAACATATTTCTCTTTCCCATGGATTATATTGGCTCTTCAACTCTGTGTGTGTGTGTTTTAATGTCACATTTTCTTATATCTTTATCTCTGACTCCTGATTTTCCACAAGTCCACTTAATTGCCTAAATTTCTCAAGTCATCTTCCCAAGTCCAGCCATTCTGTCCTCTCCTCTTCAGCCCTATTGCCAGGGTTATGGTAGGGTTCCCATTTCCTTTCTCTTGAGCTTTTATCATAATCTTCTAACTTATTTCTGCTTCTTGACTATTTGCCCAACTACTGTCAGATTGACCCCTCTGATCATGTCTTTTTTTTTTTTCCTTCAAAAACCTTCTGCTTTTTTTTACCCAGTTAAGTACAGATTCCTTTGCAAAACCTAGGAAACCTCTCCAGAGTTTGATTCCAACCATATTTCAACTCCTCTCTTTCATATGCAAAAGTTGTAGTCAATGATTATTAAAGAGATTCTATGCTTTGTGGCTTCCCTCTTTTGTATAACAGTGCCCTTCCCCATTTCTGCAAACCCACATCCTAAGTACCAACCATTCTTTCAGTGACCATCTCTTGAGGACTTAGATATTCAATGCTATATTAGGCCATAGGTTTACAGAGATATTGAATAAGAAATAGTCTTTGCCCTCAAAGGGCAAGTAGTAACTTAAGTATCAGTAATGGAGAGACAGACAAAAAGCAATTAATAATAATAATAATGAAAATACAAGGATAGTAGGTCTGTACGAAACATTAAGAGAACACGGAAAGGGGGCACATACCCTATATTCAAGGCTCAGCTTAAACTGGCCCTGCTTCAAATTTCTTCCCTAATCAGAAGTAATCTTGTCTTTTTTGGATCTCGCTAAGAGTCAAGACACGACTGAGTGACTTCACTTTCACTTTTCACTTTCATGCCTTGGCAATGGCAACTCACTCCAGTGTTCTTGCCTGGAGAATTCCCAAGGACCGGGGAGCCTGGTGGGCTGCCATCTATGGAGTCACACAGAGTCGGACACAACTGAAGCGACTTAGCAGCAGCAGCAGCAGCAGTACAAATTTACCACTTCTTTGTTTGATTCATACATATATATTCTCTCTCTCTCTCTATTTATATATATATGTGTGTGTGTGTGTGTATTATATTTGGATATTTATTAAGCAGGAGTCTGCAGAGAAACCAGCTCAGTAGGGTGTGTGTGTGACTTATTAGCTCATGTGATCGCAGATACTGACTAGTCCCAAGATCTGTAAGATGAGCTGGCAAGCTGGGGACCAGGAGAGCAACATTGTAGTTCTGGTCTGAGAAGGAGGAGAACCAAGGGTGTAGTTCCACTCTGAAGGCCAGAAGGCTTGGGGCCCAGGAAGAGCTGATATTTTGGATCGTATCCAAAGGCAATAAAAAGCTGATGTCCTAGTTTGAAGGCAGTCAGGCAGAATTCTTTCTTACCTGGGGCTGGGTAAACCATTTTGTTCTATATAGACCTTCCAGTGATTGGATGAGGACAACCCATATTGGGGAGAGCAATCTGTCTTGCCCACTTTACCAATTTAAATGGCATTTTCATCCAAAATGCTCTCCCAGAAATACCCAGAATAGGGTTTGACCAAATATCTAGGTATCCAGTCAAACTGACACATAAAATTAAACATTATAGTGTGTATATATATAGAGAGATGATCAGCAAATGTATTAAGTTTATAATCTATTTTTTAAATGGTATTAATCTTATATAGTCTTATATGTTATTAAAGTAATTCAATTCACATACTGACAAGTAAATATAATAAAGGATCTTAAAATACTACCAGTATCTCAAAGAACCGCAAATCAGAATTAATATATTAAGAGACATATATTTGAGTATGCAGTTCATCATTTTTGCTAAAGGTATGAAAAATTTTATTCACGTATGAGGCTCTTTGAAAAGGTGTTCCCATATGAGGTTCCTTGAATTCTAAACAGAAATGTGATACAAATAGTCTGCAACATGTTGCCTTGAACTTCATGCACATTTAATTGAATTCACCAGGCATGTATTGAATATCTACTATGTACAAGTTGTGTCAGTTGCTAAGAGGGATATTAAGATGTATAAAAAACGAGGCTCCTTCAAGGAAGACAAGCAAACAAACGTCCTAACGATGTTGCAGGGAGTGTTAGTTAACTGTTTCATTGGAGATACAAATGAAATGAAAACTATAACATATAAGAGAGAATGCTTTATACTGCTTGAGAAGATTTATGTAGCATTCATAATAGATAACAGCATCTTTGGGCTATCAATAATGGGTAGAACTTTTATTGACAGATGAAGAAAGACATTATTGGTAGGAGGAACTGTTCAAAAAAACCTGGGAAAGAGAAAGATTGGTTTGCCAGCAGAGAATTATCTTTTAGTTTTGAAGTGTCTAGGTGTGATAGAGAAAGGAGTGAGAAGAGAAGGAAGCCTGAAAAATCTGTTTGGAAAATGGAGATGGAGGCAAGTCAGAGTGAGCCTTGTGTATCATAAAGAATTCAGAATTTTGAACATTGGGAGCCATGAAAATATTTAAAAAGAGGAACAAACTTTTTCTATCTGTAATTTAAATGCTGTGAGATTCTAAGGATATCCAGTTTTATATGGATTTATCTCATGCTTACCTAAAGAGGTTTGAGACAGTTTGTATAATTAAAAACAGAGATGAGAAAATGACAGCAAAATGGAAAAAAAGAAAAGACCCTGAAGATGACATTGCAGTAAGACAGCTGCAGACAAAATGTTTGTGGTAAGATTATGCAGTACTGGGAGAGCTGGCTGAAAGTTTAGCTTTGAATCTCTTAACAGGAGAGCTGGAAAATGATTACTTAACTGTCCACTCTTTAGGTTGATAATCTTGCTTCCTGTTTCACCAAGGGAAGAAAAGTAGAAGTAATCAGGAGACTTCTCCCAAGATCCCATGGCCAGATTACCCACATAAATTTTCATAGTCTTTGCCTCCCTGCTTCATAAGAACTGCCTGTGCTCCTTGAAAGCCAGCTCCTTCATCTGAGCATTATCCTCCACTTCCTCCTGCTTACTCATCAGGGCTCTCCCCGCTGTCTCCTCTCTCCCGCAATTCCAGTTTTCCCTGTTCTATCCATACTATCCACATAAAAATATGTTGTCATTTTTCCAGTCTCTAAGAAGCAAACAGACGATGAAAAAGAAACCTTTTCTGACCCAGCTTTTTTTTCCATGTGCTACTACCCCATCCATTCTTGGTAAGAAAAGTGCTAATCAAACTGTAACGAGATTTTTTTACTTTTTTCAGTTCAGCAAACAGCTTCATAACACATTCTATGGATAAAGCTTGTGGGAAAAAAGTCTCATATGTTGTGTAGAAATGCAAAAGGATAAAACATTGTGGGTGGGAAATCAGACAAAAATGTATCAAAACCACAGATGATTTGCTCTTTTATTCATAATGTAAGAGTCAATTTAAGAGGAATACTTGCATGTACAAAATGACATATCCAAAACTGTTTGCTAAAACTTTATTTATGATAGCAAAAGTTTAGGAAATTTCTAATTGCTGATTAGTGACGGATCAGTTAAGTAAACAATACAGTCACCACAAAATATAGTTCTACGCAGGAGTGAAAAGAGTTGAGATTCAAAGCTAAAGAGACTCAGTGCCATCTCTACACATTCATAACCTGTCTTGTTAAAACTGCAAGGTGTCGAGTAATTTTTTAAAAATTTCTGACCTTTTGTAAAAGAAATGGAAAGTCAGACTGTTTATTCATATTCTCTTGAGTTTGCATAAAGAAATTTTAAGAAATGGAGGAGAATGGGTACATGTAAGGTATGGCTGAGTCCCTTAGCTGTTCATCTGAAACCATTACAGCATGTTAATTGGTTAACCTCAATACAAAATAAAAAGTTTAGAGTTAAAAAAAAAGGACTGATAAAAATGATCACTCATAGCAGGCAGACTGCGGAGTTGGAAAATAAAATCTGTTCTGATCACTTCCAGTCTTATTTTCTGTTTTAAGCTCTCACATACATTTTTAATTTAAATTTATTTATTTTTAATTGGAGGATAATTGCTTTACAGTACTGTGTTGGTTTCTGCCACACATTAGCATGAATCAGCCATAGGTCCCCTCTCTCTTGAACCTCCCTCCCACCTCCCACCCATCCCACTCCTCTAGGTTGTCACAGAGCCCTGGTGTGAGTTCCCTGAGTCATGGAGCAAATTCCCACTGGATATCTATTTTACATGTGGTAATGTATATGTTTAGGCTTCCCAGTTGGCGCTAGGTAAAGAACCCACATGTCATTGCAGGAGACATAAGAGGTGTGGGTTCAATCCCTGAGTTGGGAAGGTCCTCTGGAAGACAGCATGGCAACTCACTCCAATATTCTTGCCTGGAAAATCCCATGGACAGAGGAGTNTTTCTCAAATCATGTGTTACATTTTCTTGGGAGCAAAAAGTGATAAATATATAGTACTTGCTAGAGTAACTTTTTACCATAAAATGATTTTTTAAAAAAATTCTATTCCTAGATCCATATTTATTCTCTCGGAATGACATTGTATTGGGGAGCTGATCATGAAGTACCTCAGAGCCAAGTAAGTTAAGCCATCACATTTGTACAATATTATACTTTTTAAGAAGCTCTTCTGTGTATTTCTAGTGTGTTGTCAGGCACACCAGCATTTCTGTACTGGTTGTTCACGTTAATAATGTCTTCTTTCAGAATGAAATAATAAAGCGCTAAAGAAATTATTTTTCTGAGAATGTTCTTAGAAATACAGACGTCATTAGAGGGCGATATGGCAGCCCACTTCAATTTTCTTGCCTGGAGAATCCACGTGGACAGTGGAGCCCGGCGGGCTACAGTCCCTGGGGTTGGACACAACTGAGTGACTAAGCACAAATACACACCTGTGTTTCGACAGCTCAGTGAAATATAGTGGCCTCTTCAAAATTAGAGCAAGAGAAATAGGATTCCCCTTCATTTCTTCTAATTTAATGACTGACAAAGGGGAATTGTAAATGTCTTTGATGATTCATTCTTGACTAGAAAGTGATAGCCTTTTCTGATACAAAAACTATAGGAATAGTAATAGCTCTAACTACATATCAGAGTTTCTACTTGATTAGTTTTTTCTCTTTTAACTTCAGAATCATACCTCACAACCCCTGCAGCAGCAGACACAGATAGACAAGTAATACGTTCTGGGGTCTTAGGCTCTGATGACCATTGGGCTGCTTCTGGTCTTTATTTTCTAAAATAACTGATTTCGTGAAGACACAGTACATAGTAGTAAATGTAATTGAAATTTTAAAATAGCTATATTTCATCAAAGATATGGCATATAGAATTGTTTTATTTTGGGCATTTAGAACTCAAAACAAAAATAACTAGGTGTGTCTTTTTATAATCAAATTAAGAAGCAGTAAGCATTTTAGGCTTTTATTCTAAAATTCAGACATCTTAAGGTCCATGAAAGATGAATGCTAGTCTTCAACTTCTTTTGGTTTTCATTTTACATCATGAAAAATACTGTGTATTTACTTTTCTCTCATTTCAATTCTATAAATGTAAATAAGAAAGTTAAATTATTACTGGAAATAATAGTGTCATATTTTATGCAACCTAACTTACATGTAAAATGTGATCATATCCTATAATTTAACACTTTCTCTCTCTGGTAACTGAAAATAAAGTCAGTATCTATCATGTGTAAATTGGAAGGGAAGTATATATAAACTTTTACCTCTATTTTACTATCAGATATCATTAATTGTTTTGGAGAAGTATTTATTAAGCACATAATTTATAACAGACACTGTCCCAGACACCAGGAAAATAATGTCCCATGCCTGTGGAGTCCTGTCATGGGTATGGACAACCAAATAACCAGTTACAATGCAGTGTGATAAATGCTGTGCTGAGGGGAATGAAATTGCCGCAGTGCAGGAGACCCAAGTTCCATCCCTGATTTGGGACAATCCCCTGGAGAAGAGAATGGCTACCCACTCCAGTGTTCTTGCCTGGAGAATCCCATGGACAGAGGAGCCTGATGGGCTACAGTCCACGGGGTCACAAAGAGTCAGACACGACTGAGCAACTGACACACACAAGTGGAAAACCAGATGTGGAGCCTCTAACTAGACGTGGAGGGCTAGGATAGGTTTATTAAAGGAAGTTGTTGCTAAGCTGAGCTCTAAAGGATGACGTATAATATCCATAATGGATGAGAAGTGGAAAGAAAGGGTTACAGGGAAAGCATAGTTAAAACCAAAGCAGACGTACTAGTTCAGACTCCAGTCAGCAGTGCTCTTCTCACCACTACTTCGTATTATCAGTGTTTTTATTTTTAACCATGCTACTGAGTGTGCAGTGACTTATCTTTGTGGTTTTATGTTGCATTTCTTGGTATGATCTTTGGACATTTAGATCTAATGTTCTATAAATTATGTCAACTAATTTAAAAAAAATTTTTCACATTCCGGCTTCTGTTTCACCAGCAAAATGAAAACTTATATTAAAATGACCTTGAGTCATTGCAATATTTGAAATCTCTTCTAAGTTATCATGAGAATATAAAATTATATTTATTATTACTTTTTATGAAATATTAGGAAATTGTTTATTCCTCCCCAAATAGTGTGTGCATATGTGTTTGTGGATTTTCCCAGGGGGCTCAGTGATAAAGAATCTGCCTGCTGAGGTAGGAGATGCTAGTTCAGGCCCTGGATTGGAAAGATCCCCTGGAGGAGGAAATAGCAACCACTCCAATATTCTTGCCTGGAAAATCCCATGGACAGAGAAGCCTGGTAGGCCACAGTCTGAAGGATCACAGAGTCAGGCATGACTGAGCCACTGAGCACACACGTGTTTGTATGTGGGTGTATGTGTGTGAAGCAAAATAGGTATGAAATGAAATGTTTACATATATGTATAAGTGACGTGAAAGTGAAGTTGCCCAGTTGTGTCTGACTCTTCGCGACCCCATGGACTGTCTCTATCTACCAGGCTCCTCCGCCCATTGAATTTTCCAGGAAAGAGTACTGGAGGGGGTTGCCATTTCCTTCCCCAGAGGATCTTCCCAATCCAGGGATCAAACTTCCCAAATCCAGGGTCTCCCACACTGTCGGCAGACACTACCATCTGAGCCACCAGGGAAGCCCATATATATGTCTATAAGCAGTTTGTATATATGTATACATGTATACTACTACTACCACCAAGTCGCTTCAGTCGTGTCCGACTCTGTGCGACCCCATAGACGGCAGCCCACCAGGCTCCCCCGTCCCTGGGATTCTCCAGGCAAGAACACTGGAGTGGGCTGCCATTTCCTATACATAAACTGCTTACCAAAACTCTTGGTTAATCAAAACATTCCATTTCTTAAGCATACCAAAAAAAACCCAGGTTTTGGTTTTTTTTTTAATAATAACTCCTATTCTTAGGAGATATATATTAACCATCCTCCACTAATACAATTTTTATGTTATAAAAAAGTAAAATGCAGTCAAACACTTATGCTACTACATAAGGAATTCACTTCCTCCAAGTATTTGTAGTATATTTATTTGGTATGGTTCCTGTGACTCTAGAAATGGTTTATCTCCCATTCGTTCGATTTACCCTTAGTGATCAACATGACCTTTTGTTTCTTTGTCTTCAGCCCATCAAGCTTGGAGACCATCTCAACAGTATACTGCTTGGAATGTGCGAGGATGTGATTTATGCTCGGGTTTCTGTTCGGACTGTCCTGGATGCTTGCAGTGCCCACATTAGGAATAGCAATTGTGCACCTTCATTTTCCTACGTGAAGCAGTTGGTAAAACTGGTTCTGGGAAATCTTTCTGGGGTAAGCCACAGTTCCAACTGGTACATATAGTCATACTTTAAACCTTAGTAGCATTTCACAAGATTTTCTTTAAATATGGATAGCGTTTCTCCATGAAGACTAGGAACAGGAGACTGAATTTCTTTTGATCGTTAGTAGTTTATTTGAAACAGTACTTAAAATAGAAGCCCACTGCAATAATTTAGTCTTCTAGATTTTATGAGAATTTGTCTTTTTTGATTTTTAAAATTAAAAAAAAAATTTAATTGGAAGATGATTTCTTTACAGTGTTGTATTGGTTTCTGTAGTACAACAGCGCAAATGAGTGATAACTATATATATATATATATATACACACACACATATATATAGTTATAGGGAGGGAATATGTGTATATATGTACATATACATATTCCTTCCCTCTTGAGCCTCCCTCCCACACACATCACTAACCTAGCCCACCCCTCTAGTTCATCACAGAGCACTAGAATGGATTCCCTGTGTCATGTAACTGTAATACTAGCTGTTTTATACATGGTAGTGTATATAATGTCAGTCCTCTTTCTCAGTTGATCCCACCCTCTCCATCCCCCGCAGTATCCGTAAGTCCTTTCTCTACATCTGTGCCTTTTTTCCTGTCCTGCAAATAGTTTCATCAGTACCATTTTTCTAGATTCTGTATATGTATGTTAATATACAGTATTTGTTTTTCTGTCTTTCTCCACTCTATATAACAAGCTATAGCTTCATCCACCCTAGTTCAACTGATTCACGTTTGTTCCTTTTTATGGCTGAGCAATATCCCATTGTATAATGTACCGTAACTTCTTTAACCATTCATCTGTTGATGGACATCTAATTTGCTTCCATGTTCTGGTTATTGTGAGTAGTCCTGCAGTGAACTCAAGGGTACATGTGTCTTTTTGAATAGTCTTTTTTTAGAACTTTATTCTAGCAAGTAGTATAGAATCACAGCATGTTATGTCTTCTTGCCTCTTCTCTTTCTTTTTTCCCTATGGAACTTCCAGTGAGTGAGTCTGTCTACTGTGAAAGCCATATGGACATGGGTTTTAGAGTCACTGACACGCGTTTTCAATTGCTTTAGCACTCTTTCTTGCCCACTTAGTCTGGACCTCTTAAGTATTTCTACACTCTCCCCACCTTACTTGGACATTGGCTTCTGGTGTGTGAGGGGGATACATGCTTTCATTCCTACCAGATTAGTCCAAAACTGAGATTACCTTTACTTTCTCGCTTGTCTTAGATATGAAGAATCCCAAGACTAACAGTCTGTATATCTAATAATCCCTCCACTGTATTTTCTCAAGCTGTATTCTCTCCTATTTGCCGTAGATTGGCCATCCTTTGTTGTTGTTTTTTAAGGAAATTCTTTTCTCTCTCTTTTTAAAATAATGTTTATTTGTATATTTATTTTGGGCTGTGATGGTTCTTTGTTGCTGTGCAGGCTTTTCTCTAGCTGTGGCAAGCAGCGGCTGCTCCCTAATTGTGGTCCACAGGCTTCTCATCGCGATGGCTTCCCTTGCTGCCGAGCGCGGGCCCTAGGACATGTGGGTTTCAGTAGTTGTGGCTCAGGGGCTCAGTACTTGCAGCTCTCGGGCTCTCTAGTGCAGGCTCAGTAGTTGTAGCTCGGGTTTAGTTGTTCCATGGCATGTGGATCAGGGATCAAACCCATGTCCCCTGCATTGTCAGGTGGATTCTTGACCACTGAGCCAGCAGGGAAGCCTTCTTTTGGTTTTTGGTATTTGGCCTAGATTTGGCCTTCGTCTGCTCTTCCCACTTACATTGTGGTTCCCTGAGTTCCTCTCTTTATGTCACTTTGGATAGACTCGTCACTGTCCTGCAGTGTTCTTGCTGGCTTCCTCTGAATTTCTCATCCCTAGGGGTTTAGTTCTGCTAACCTTAACCAAGATGTTGTATGGCTGGTGAGGATAAATCCAAATTCCACATGCTTCGCCAGTTGATAGGTTCATGAAGTCTTCTAGGCAAATGATTTATAAAGTAGACTCCAAGGAGCCTTTGCAATTCTGTAGTGAGAAGAATTGAGGTAGTAGAAGACAGGGTTCTTGGCTGTGTATTTCCCCTTCTTGACTAGGGCTGATTTATTTGTTTGTATTTCTATGTGTGTGACTTTTTTTTTGGAAACAAAGATAAAGATACTAAAAACTTAGGAAAGCCCTCTATCCCAGAGGTCCCCAGCCTTTTTGGCACCAGATTTTGTGGAAGACGGGTTTTTCCAGACTCAGGCAGTGGAGAGAGTGACGGTTTGGGGATGATTCAGGTGCACTGCATTTATTGTGTGCTTTATTTCTAAAATAATATTATTTTAAAATAATATTTAATATTTTATTTTTAAAATGTTATTGCATCAGCTCCACCTCAGATCATCAGGCATCCTAGAGGTTGGGGACCACCACACCATTCAGACCAGACTATCCTACACATTTTGAAATACATTTTTGTTTAAAAAAATTTCTCTATGTTCAAATAGAGTTGAGGGAAAACTCTTTAAGGAACATTAAATGTATATTCACTAGAACTTCTCAGAACCTTTAATATACTAGGTTGTATTACTAATCCTCAGGAGGGAAAGACACATAGGTGAAACATTTCCCAAACTTATTTGAGCTTTCTTTCACAGATCTTCTCATAATATTGATGTTCTTTTGAAAACTCTCTCTGAGGAATGATCTGTACTAATAACTCCTTCACTTTATAATTTACCTACTTTTTTTTGCTTTGTTTGTTTTAAAAAGCATTTTGAAGATTTTTTGATTTTTTAATTTTTCGGCTACGCTGGGTCTTCGTTGCTGTGCGGGCTTTTCTCTAGTTGGGGCCAGTAGGGGGCCACTCCTTGTTGCGCTGGTGGGCTTCTCATGGGGGTGACTTCCTTTGTTGCGGAGCACGGGCTCTAGGCACGAAGGCTCAGTGGTTGTGGCGTGTGGGCTTAGTTGCCCCGCAGCAG
>SJYW01048566.1:106341-119082 GCA_006410735.1 Raphicerus campestris
TATAAACATTATGGAATATTGGCCATAAAAAAGAATGAAATCTGCAACAACATGGGTGGATCTGGAGAGTATTTAATAAAATATGGCAGATAAAGATGAATACTGTATATTTATCACTTATATATGAAATCCAAAAAAAATAAACAAATGAATATACCAAAACAGAGATACAGAGAATAAACTAGTGAATACAAATTGGGTGAGGGGAGTGGGGGAGGCATGATAAGAGTCACCGATTAAGAGGTACAAACTACTATACAAAAAATAAGTCAGGATATATACTATAGCACAGTGAATATAGCCATTATCATAACTTTATTTTGTAACTTTTGGCCATGGCATTCAAGATCTTAGTTCCCCAACCAGGTATCAAACCCGTGCCCCCTAGTAGAAGCATGGAGTCCTAACCACTGAACTACCTGTGAAGTTCTGAGCAACCTGTGAATTTCTTTGTTATAACCTGAAATGCACATAATCTATAAAAATATTGAATCACCATGTTGTATACCTGTAAATTAATGATATTTCAATAAAAATCATTTAAAATAAATTCAGAAGTGCTTTACAAATAAAAAAAATATCGTAGTATTCTAATAAGAATGTGGAACTCGTGTAACAACTGATGGAAGAATTATTATAGTAGTAAAACTAAAACAAAAAAAGTGTTTCAAATCAGGGTAACTTGATAACAATG
The DNA here is from genome assembly GCA_006410735.1 of Raphicerus campestris. Lineage (NCBI taxonomy): Eukaryota > Metazoa > Chordata > Mammalia > Artiodactyla > Bovidae > Raphicerus > Raphicerus campestris. Next base: position 107,036 of record SJYW01048566.1, read on the forward strand.
TTTCCAGTTAGGCATCAAATGCCAGAACCTTTTAAAATATTATGCATCCTAAAAAAATTAGAAAAAGTGTGAATGAGGATTTACGTACAACACTGTTAACAGCAGTATTAGAGACATAAAAATGGTGGTAGCTGTGTCTGCTGCTGCTGAGTCGCTTCAGTCGTGTCCGACTCTGTGTGACCCCATAGACGGCGGCTCACTAGGCTCCTCTGTCCCTGGGATTCTCCAGGCAAGAACACTGGAGTGGGTTGCCGTTTCCTTCTCCACTGCATGAAAGTGAAAAGTGAAAGTAAAGTCGCTCAGTCGTGCCTGACTCTTAGCAACCCCATGGACTGCAGCCCACCAGGCTCCTTCGTCCATGGGATTTTCCAGGCAAGAGTACTGGAGTGGGGTGCCATTGCCTTCTGCGGTAGTTGTCTCTAAATGTATATAAATACAAGATAATTTTCAAAGTTCAAAGAATAGTTTAAAGTTTAAATGCATTTTGCATCTTTTACTTCCCTTTTTCAGTAATCCCTGACCCATTTCATTTTTTGTCCTCACACCACATGCTAAATGTGATGATGGACCAGGTACTAGGTTTGCCCAGGCTCTTCCCGAGACAATTATGGCTAAGCTTCCTTCCTCTTCCTATTTAAATGCTATCTACTAATACGTGACCATTTATTTGAATGAATCCTAACCCCTTATTCTGTGTGACCCTCTGGACTAGTTCTTTAAACTTGATGAAGCAATTCTATGATAATTCAAGTTTTCANTTAAATGCTATCTACTAATACGTAACCATTTATTTGAATGAATCCTAACCCCTTATTCTGTGTGACCCTCTGGACTAGTTCTTTAAACTTGATGAAGCAATTCTATGATAATTCAAGTTTTCAACTATTCAAGACCTTCTAGTCTCACAACTGTCTCCAGACCTTCTAGTCTCAGAACTGTCTCCTTATTTCAAATAAGGATTCAAAGAGCAAGATAGAGACCTCAGAGATTTCATGTATTGATTTATACATTAATGTTTCCTTTTCTGCAACTTGTTTTCCCCTAATGACTGCTAAGAAGGAGTTTGGGATTAACATATACACATTACTATATATAAAACAGATAAATAACATGGACATGCTGTATAGCACAGGGAACTACATTCAGTATTTTGTAATAATCTATACTGGAAAAGAATCTGAAAGTATGCATACACACACACACACACACACACACAATACTGTAAATCAACTATACTTCAATTTGAAAAACAACTTTTACCAAGTTAAGGGCAAAAATACAGAAAATAAGAGACAGAAGATTCTTACAGTATACTGACATAGTGTTACAAGTTAGAATTATTATTAAATAAAGTAAACAATCCTATAAAAATTTGGTATATATGTGAATCAAACAGACTAGATAAAAGCAATTTGGGGGTAAGTACTAGGGGATATTTTTTAACAAGCTGCTCAAGTTAATTTGAGGCTCTCTACAGTATAAGGAACCAGTGGTATGGAGCCTGGAAAGATGATTAGTAAATCCTAAAGGAGTTAGTGGAGGTATCAACATCTGCCATGATGAGAGTTGATTACTGAGTTAGGACAACTATATTTTTATTTGCGACTGGGAAAGAATTGAGACTGAGTAAAAGGGATGACAAAATAATTAAAATAAGGCTATCTGAAGCCAGAGTATCTATAAAACCTTTAAATATTAGAATTGGCAGATAAAAATAATGATGTCCACATTTTCTTCCTCAAAGATCCTGCTTTTAATTATTCAAAAGAAGTTTTAGCTGTGCTTGACTGTGATCTACTAACTGAAAAAAGTTACCAAGTATTCTATTTTTTTCCTACTCCAAAAATTAACCAGATGTCATACCAGATTGGTCAATCTGAGCAAATCAACAGAATAATGAGTGCAACAACTCTAAATGAATATGATTACAACTGGAAGGAAATCTAATTGAAGCTTATTTGTCTATTGCCATCAAGACTTGTAATTTACAGGTTAAATGGAAAATTTTATTAAATGTGAAGTCATAAAAGGTTTTTTATATTATATGTATGTATTACATAAAATCTTACATATATACATGTACATACCTATGCATACACACTCCAAGTATTTTACTATAAATGAAAATTTGAACTAACATAACATTTTGCATGAAGTGGCAAGTTTTCCCCTCTAAGTTCTATGTAATTTTTTTTTAAATACACCATGGAAATCAATCTATAGTCTTCAGGGTTGGTTCAGAAAAAATGAGAGACTTTTACAGAGCTACTTTACAAGCAAAACTTTCTAGGTTTTTGTACTGTTGCATAAATCCAACTTTGAAATACTTTCAGTTATTAGCATTTCTTTTCAATGGTTTTCATAATGATTTGCTAAACTGTAAAATTATACCTAAAAGTACCCTTAGAAGGAACACAACTGAGACCAAACAAAAGTCACTCTTGGGAAGAAAATACTTATTTTGTGCAAGCAGAAGAATATAGGTATACCAAAAAGGAATCAACTAACCTTAAGGTTTTAGGGTGAACTGGACAAAAGTCAGCATGTGTCCACAGAGAAAACAAAGAACATTCTCAGTGAGTTATCACGTAGAGGTTGGTTAAAAGAATTGTCTAACAGAAGTAACAGCAAACCTCTGCTAAGGTTTTACTATCCCTGCAATGAGCTTTTTACATATTTTATCTTTTAATCCTCAAAGCAAACCTGTGGGATCCAGATGGTATTATAATCCCCATTTTAAAGATGAATAAATAGGGGGCACAGAGATGTTGGGAACTTACCAAAGTTAAGTGTAGAGTCACAGAATTGAGAGTGGGCTGGTCTTACTCAAGAGACTGCAAGATTTTACTATAAGCTGACTTCACTGAAAGTTAACCTACAAGGCTTAATTGTTGCTAGGCAAATATTCTTAAAAAAAAAAAAACACAACTTTTTCAATATCTTTTGTTTTCAAAATTTAACTAGTACTCCTGCTCCCCCCAGCCCCACTCTGGTTTTTAAAGTAATATTTCTCATCATTAAAAAAATAAGGCAATACAGACAAACCTGAAAGAGATAATAATTATCACCTGAAATGCTACGATCTATGGTGTGAGTGTCTTCTGTATTACAGCTCAGTTTCATCACCTGAAAGAGACAGACCTTTCCAGCTTCAAGTAGTAATTACAAGGAAAGGTAACAATTGGTCTTTTGTCAGTCAGGTGCTAACACCCAAACCTGTTAACTAGGCTGCAGGGTAGAAGGTACTGTAATTGACTTGATTTTCCTCATAAGATGCCAACTCATAATCTAATAAGCATTTTAAAAGATTTATAAAATAAAGAAATTCACACTTAAATCACTGAAGCAGATAGGAAGTGGATCTCCCAGAAGTGGATGGGATGCTGATTTTACACACTTAATACACACACACACGCACACACACAAGTCCATCATAATAATAATAGTTTGTAGAAATGATTAGAACGTTCCTTGGCAGAGGCAGTAACTGAACTGTACTTAGAGAGGTTAAAAGTTTTATAGAGACAAGGTTTTGCAGGGAGAAGCATGCCAGGTAAAGAATTCATGTTTGCTAAGTCATGGAATGGATTTGACAAATAACTAGCAGTGGAATTTGGAGTGAAGTGAGCTGTATTTGTGATGTAGGATAAAAGGAAATAAAATGGAAATGGTAAACTAAAACAAGATCACTGTGAAGGATCCAGTGTAATTAAGTATGTTGTCCTTTCATTTAAGTTCAGTTCAGTTCAGTCACTCAGTCATGTCCAACTCTGTGACCCCATGAATCACAGCACATCAGGCCTCCCTGTCCATCACCAACTCCCGGAGTTCACTCAGACTCGTGTCCATTGAGTCAGTGATGCCATCCAGCCATCTCATCCTCTGTCGTCCCCTTCTCCTCCTGCCCCCAATCCCTCCCAGCATCAGAGTCTTTTCCAGTGAGTCAACTCTTCGCATAAGGTGGCCAAAGTACTGGAGTTTCAGCTTCAGCATCATTTCTTCCAAAGAAATCCCAGGGCTGATCTCCTTCAGAATGGACTGGTTGGATCTCCTTGCAGTCCAAGGGACTCTCAGGAGTCTTCTCCTACACCACAGCTCAAAAGCATCAATTTTTTGGCGCTCAGCTTTCTTCACAGTCCAACTCTCACATCCATACACGACCACAGGAAAAACCAGAGCCTTGACCAGATGGACAAGCTGTATTTTTAAAAATTTAAACTTTGAAAAAACATGTGAACTTTGGGACAATTTAAAATTTGTGAGTAAGATTGACATGATATATACAAATTGGTTTGTTACTCAAAACTGTTATAATGCCAATAGCTGAGTTTGTCAGAAGAAGAGATAAAAGAATCTGTATAAGTTGCTTTTGGTTTGATTTATTGCCATGTTTAAAGTAATTTTTCAAAACAGAGCTGCTTTCGCCTCATCAGAGTGATTGAATCAGTGGAGTGTAAAATAAAAATTTCTGAGTTCCATTTTTACTGTGAGCCAGCTACTAAGCTGAATAAGAAACTTGTTGAATCCCTTTTATACATATACAAATCAAAATTTTTTATAAAGTCTATCTTCTCTGATGATTAATGTTTCATTAACTGCTCAAATCTACTCATTAAACACAGAACTTCTGTCATGGGAAACTTCACAAAAGATTACGTTCTCACAACTGTATTTCAGCAATGTATCATTTATTTTCAACTTTTTAAAGAATTACAAGAACATGGTACACGAAGTAACATTCAATGTACTTGACCTTATCAAGAAGTACATCATCCATCCACAACTGGGTGTTGATTTGCTCTGGCTCCATCTCTTCATTCTTTCTAGAGTTACTTCTTCACTGATCTCCAGGAGCATACTGGGCACCTACCAACCTGGGGAGTTTATCCTTCAGTGTCCTATCTTTTTGCCTTTTCATACTGTTCATGGGGTTCTCAAGGCAAGAATATTGAAGTGGTTTGCCATTCCCTTCCCCAGTAGACCACGTTTTGTAAGAACTCACCACCATTATCCGTCCATCCACAACCCATCCATTTGTGGATATGACTAGTGATAGAAGTAAACTCCAATTGCTGTAAAGGGCAATATTGCACAGGAACCTGGAATGTCAGGTCCATGAATCAAGGCAAATTGGAAGTGGGCAAACAAGAGATGGCAAGAGTGAACATCAACATTTTAGGAATCAGTGAACTAAAATGGACTGGAATGGGTGAATTTACCTCAGATGACCATTATATCTACTACTGTGGGCAAGAATCCCTTAGAAGAATTGGAGTAGCCATCATATGCCACAAAAGAGTCCAAAATGCAGGACTTGGATGCAGTCTCAAAAATGACAGAACGATCTCTGTTCGTTTCCAAGACAAACCATTCAACAATACAGTAATCCAAGTCTATGCCCCAAAGAGTAATGCTGAAGAAGCTCAAGTTGAAAGGTTCTGAAGACCTACATGACCTTCTAGAACTAACATACAAAAAAGATGTCCTTTTCATTATAGGGGTTTGGAATACAAAAGTAGGAAGTTATGAGATACCTGGAGTAACAGGCAAATTTGGCCTTGCAGTACAGAATGAAGCAAGGCAAAGGCTAATAGCTTTGCCAACAGAATGCACTGGTCATGGCAAACACCCTCTTCCAACAAAAGAGAAGACTCTACACGTGGACATCACCAGATGGTCAACACTGAAATCAGATTGATTATATTCTTTGCAGCCAAAGATGGAGAAGCTCTATACAGTCAGCAAAAACAAGACCAGGAGCTGACTGTGGCTCAGATCATGAACACCTTATTGCCAAATTACAGCTTCAGTTGAAGAAAGTAGGGAAAACCACTAGAAAATTCAGGTATGACCTAAATCAAATCCCTTATGATTATACAGTGGAAGTGAGAAGTAGATTCAAGGGATTAGATCTGACAGAGTGTATGAAGAACTGTGGACAGAGGTTTGTGACATTGTACAGCAGGCAAGGACCAAGACCATTCCCAGAAAAAGAAACGCAAAAAGGCAAAATGAGTCTATGAAGAGGCCTTACAAATAGCTGTGAAAAGAAGAGAAGGGAAAGGCAAGGAGAAAGGGAAAAAGAAAGAAATACCCATTTGAATGCAGAGTTCCAAAGAATAGCAAAGAGGGATAAGAAAGCCTTCCTCAGTGATCAATGCAAAGAAACAGAGGGAAACAACAGAATGGGAAAGACTAGAGATTTCTTCAAGAAAATTAGAGATAACAAGGGAACATTTCATGCAAAGATGGGCACAATAAAGGACTGAAATAGTGGCGCAGAGGTTAAAGCATCTGCCCACAATGCAGGAGACCTGGGTTCGATCCCTGGGTCAGGAAGCTCCCCTGGAGAAGGAAATGGCAATCCACTCCAGTACTATTGCCTGGAAAATCCCAAGGACAAAGGAGCCTGGTAGGCTACAATCCATGGGGTCACGAATAGTCAGACACAACTGAGTGACTTCACTCCACTTCACTTCTTCAACAGAAGCAGAAGATATTAAGAAGAGGTAGCAAGAATACACAGAATATACAAAAAACATCTTCATGACCCAGATAACCATGATAGTGTGAGATCACTCACCTAGAGCCAGACGTCCTGGAATGCAAAGTCAAGTGGGCCTTAGGAAGCATCACTACAAACAAAGCTAGTGGAGGTGATGCATTTCCACTTGAGCTATTTCAAATCCTAAAAGATGATGCTATGAAAGTGCTGCACCCAATATGCCAGCAAATTTGGAAAACTCAGCAGTGGCCACAGGACTGGGAAGTGTCAGTTTTCATTCCAGTTCCAAAGAAAGGCAATGTCAAAGAATATTCAAATTACCGCACAATTCCCCTCATCTCACATGCTAGCAAGGTAATGCTCAAATTTCCTCAAGGTAGGCTTCAATAGTACATGTATCACGAACTTCCAGATGTTCAAGCTGGTTTTAGAAAAGGCAGAGGAACCAGAGATCAAAGTGCCAACAATCCACTGGATCATCAAAAAAGCAAGAGTTTCAGAAAAACATCAACTTCTGCTTTATTGACTATGCCAAAGCTTTGACTATGTGAATCACAACAAACTGTGGAAAATTCTGAGAGATGGGAATACCAGACCACCTGACCTGCCTCCTGAGAAACCTGTATGCAGGTCAAGAAGCAACAGTTAGACCTGGATATGGAACAACAGACTGGTTCCAAATTAGGAAAAGAGTACATCAAGGCTGTATATTTAATCTGATTATTTAACTTATATGCAGAGTATATCATGAAAAATGCTGGACTTGATGAACCATCAGCTGGAATCAAGATTGCTTGGAGAAATATCAATAACCTTGGTATGCAAATAACACCACCCTTATGGTAGAAAGCAAAGAAGAACTAAAGAACCTCTAGGTGATAGTGAAAAAGGAGAGTGAAAAAGCTGACTTAAAATTCAACATTCTGAAAACTAAGGTCATGGCATCTGGTCCTATCACTTCATTGCAAATAGATGGAGAAACAGCAAAAACAGTGGCTGACTATTTTGGGGCTCCAAAATCACTGCAGAAGCTGACTGCAGCCATGAAATTAAAAGATGCTTGCTTCTTGGAAGTAAAGTTATGACCAACCTAGACAGCACATTAAAAAGCAGACATTATTTTGCCAACAACGGGCCATCTAGTCTACGGTTTTTCCAGTAGTCAGGTATGGATGTAAGAGTTGGACTATAAAGAAAGCTGAGCACCGAAGAATTGATGCTTTTGAACTGTGGTGTTGGGGAATACTCTTGAGAGTCCCTTGGACTGCAAGGAGATCCAATCAGTCCATCCTAAGGGAAATCAGTCCTGCATATTCATTGGAAAGACTGATGCTGAAGCTGAAACTGCAATACTTTGGCTACCTGATTTGAAGAACTGATTCATTGGAAAAGACCCTGATGCTGGGAAAGATTGAAGGTGGGAGGAGAAGGAGAGACAGAAGATGAGATGGTTGGATGTCATCACCAACTCAATGGACATAAGTCTGAGTAAACTCCAGGAGTTGGTGATGGACACGGAGGCCTAGTGTACAACGGTCCATGGGGTTGCAAAGAATTGGACATGACTGAGCAACTGAACTGAACTGAACTGACATCATCCATGGTGTCACTGAAGTCTCAAAGAACACCTCTGAGTCTTCAGTCATCTCTTTTAAATGTTTTAATAAATTCACACTCCTACCTTCTGAGAGATGAAAGGTCTTCTCCAAACTCCAAACTATTAAGTGAATTGATGACTTCATTTTTACCTAATATTAAATGAGGACTTTTACCAGATGATCAAGTCCTTAACCTCTCATGAATCAATCTGCATTCCACAGATCCCCTGTCCCATTTGCCCGTGACTTCTCAGAGAATCACTCTCCAAGCAGGATCCCTTCTTGCTCTCCAGCATCCATCTACATGTCTTTAGTGGCCATTTCTCATTACTATTCACATCTGTTCTTCCACCTTTAAAAATTAGTTTTTTCCACCCTACTGCCTCATCAAACTCACATTTAGCTGAAGACCTACCCTAATTCATGCCACTCCTTTTAAGTTAAACTGGTAAGAGGTGAAAGATTCCAAGCACAGTAGTAGCATGAACCCAAGCATTCAAATCTTGGCATCGGTACACAAACTGGATGCTGGAATAGTACAATGTTAGTTTTCACATATTTAATTATGAAATGCAAAGTGAATCTACATGAAGAGCTTTCAGGATTTTCACATCATTCTCTCTTCTATTTATGAGTAATATCCCTTAATAGAAACCATCACCCTTTAAAATGCATAAATACATATATATATATGTTATTAAAAGAAATAGTCCCTAAACATCATGTTTTTAACAACCTGCTTGTTCCCATTCAAGAAAAATGCTGAAAAGAACAATAATAATATTACCATACTATGAAAATCTGTCATGTGAATAAATTATAAAAATGTTATTATATAATTATATTCTTATTGCAGCAAGTATTATAGATAAACCCATACAGCTATAATATTATAAGCAAACATTTTTATAGAAATGTTACATGTAATGCTCTTCTAGATACACACTAGAATATAACTGCATTTTAATACTGTAGCATTTAAGAATTACAGAAACACAGTAGAAGACATACTGCTTTAATATACCACTTAAAACTGTAATAGTGTTTCACTTTAAATGATGGAATCATTACTTATGAGCATAATAATCAGAATTATCTCCAGGAATGTCTTTTAGATAAGTTGTAATGATGCTTTTTTAAAAATGTACTGAATAAAGAATAACTTTGCTCTCAGACATTCAATCATTTACTAATGAAGTAATTTTTCAAGTTAGTTTACTCATAATGAATTCAAACACATATGTAAGAAAATGCATTTATATGAAATCATATAATTGAAAAGACCCTGATGCTGGGAAAGACTGAGGGCAGGAGGAGAAGGGGACGACAGAGGATGAGATGGTTGGACGGCATCACTGATTCAACGGACATGAGTTTGAGTAAACTCGGGGAGTTCATGACGGATAGGGAGGTCTGGTGTGCTGTGGTCCATGGGGTCGCAAAGAGTAGGACACGACTGAGCGACTTAACTGAACTGAGCTGATAGTAGAAAAAAATTAGGAATATTGAGAAATGTTTGAAATTGCAGTTCTAACCTATCACATGACAAAATCCCTGCAATTTTAAAATACAGGTCATAGTGTTATGATGTAGGAGATAACCATGAAACATGGTAAGATTTTTTTTTTTCCTGTATTCTATAGTTTTTGATACTTAAAATGTTTTTAATATCTTTGTCTCTGAGATTATTTTTCTTTGTTGATAAATAGCATCAAAACAATGGGATTTGCTTGTCATCAAATTGGAACACTGAGGGACTTCCCTAGTAGTTCAATGGTTAAGAACCTGCCTTGCAGTTCAGAGGATGCAGGTTCAGTCCCTGGTTGGGGAACAAAGATCCCACATGCCGTGCGGCAACTAAGCTCATGCGCCAGAACGACTGAGTCCACACACCACAACTAGAGAGGCTGTGCACTGCAACCATCCTGCATGCCACAACTAAGACCTGATACAGCCAAATAAGTAAATAAAATATTATAAAAACATCGGAACACTTAATTTGCTTTCAGTGCATTTATTGAGTTCACTTATGCTAAAATATTTTCATCATTTCTATTGATGTTAAATTTATATACAAGTAAATTATTTTAACTGATAGTTCAATGAATTTTAACAGTTGGTTTATGCATGAAATCAATGCCTCAATCAAGTTATAGAATATTTTCTTCATATTCAAAAGTTTTTTCCCCCTCCCTAAAGTCCTTCTATATCACACCTATTACTTATCAGCTTTCTGTCACTACAGATTAATTTGCATTGTTTAGAATTGTGCATAAAGGAAATTATATAGTACGTACTCTTTATGTTTGGCTTCATTATTTTGAGATGGACTGTTCTATGATTCAATATTTTATGTCTTATCAATAATATTCCATTGTATGAATCTACAAATTTTTTTTGCTCATTCTTCTGTTGATAAACTTGACTTATTACCAAATTTTTGTTATTATGAATAAAGGTACCATGGATATTCCTGCAGAATCTCAGATCTTCTGAGACCTGCCAGGAACCAGGTGAATCATGTTGAAAGCAATCCTCTACCAGTTGGATTTTGAGATGACTTTAGCCCAGGCCACCAACTTCATTTCAGTCTGTGCCAGACCCTGAACNTTGATAAATAGCATCAAAACAATGGGATTTGCTTGTCATCAAATTGGAACACTGAGGGACTTCCCTAGTAGTTCAATGGTTAAGAACCTGCCTTGCAGTTCAGAGGATGCAGGTTCAGTCCCTGGTTGGGGAACAAAGATCCCACATGCCGTGCGGCAACTAAGCTCATGCGCCAGAACGACTGAGTCCACACACCACAACTAGAGAGGCTGTGCACTGCAACCATCCTGCATGCCACAACTAAGACCTGATACAGCCAAATAAGTAAATAAAATATTATAAAAACATCGGAACACTTAATTTGCTTTCAGTGCATTTATTGAGTTCACTTATGCTAAAATATTTTCATCATTTCTATTGATGTTAAATTTATATACAAGTAAATTATTTTAACTGATAGTTCAATGAATTTTAACAGTTGGTTTATGCATGAAATCAATGCCTCAATCAAGTTATAGAATATTTTCTTCATATTCAAAAGTTTTTTCCCCCTCCCTAAAGTCCTTCTATATCACACCTATTACTTATCAGCTTTCTGTCACTACAGATTAATTTGCATTGTTTAGAATTGTGCATAAAGGAAATTATATAGTACGTACTCTTTATGTTTGGCTTCATTATTTTGAGATGGACTGTTCTATGATTCAATATTTTATGTCTTATCAATAATATTCCATTGTATGAATCTACAAATTTTTTTTGCTCATTCTTCTGTTGATAAACTTGACTTATTACCAAATTTTTGTTATTATGAATAAAGGTACCATGGATATTCCTGCAGAATCTCAGATCTTCTGAGACCTGCCAGGAACCAGGTGAATCATGTTGAAAGCAATCCTCTACCAGTTGGATTTTGAGATGACTTTAGCCCAGGCCACCAACTTCATTTCAGTCTGTGCCAGACCCTGAACCAGAGGCAAACACAACTAAGCCACTTGCAGATTTCTAACCCACATATTATGAAGTAATAAATGTTTGGGTTTTTTAAGCTGCCAAACTTGGGGGTAATTTGTTACATAGCAAGAGGCACAGTTCCTGAGTGATGGTGTCACAGACCAAAACCTCTTCCAGTACTAAAGAGACTAAAGCTTCAGCAGTTTTACCACTTGTTTTGGAGAACATGTTATTTAAAGCCAATTACTTTTTTTTTAAGTCTTAGCTCATTTGCTTAAAACATGAGTTTAGCTAATGTCAACAATTTTAGAGTAATCTTAATTGTTTTTGTATTCTATTAATAACACTAGTTAATTTTATCATAAATATGCAGAGAAAGGCTAAATATTTTTTAGGATTAGTGTGACCTCTCATAACTGGATAAATTAGACTTTTGAAAA
>SJYW01048569.1:16144-29139 GCA_006410735.1 Raphicerus campestris
TGTTGAAGACTCTTGAGAGTCCCTTGGACTTCAAGGAGATCCAGCCAGTCCATCCTAAAGTAAATCAGTCCTGAACATTCATTGGAAGGACTGATGCTGAAGCTGAAGCTCCAATACTTTGGCCACCTGATGCGAAGAACTGACTCATTGGAAAAGACCCTGATGCTGGGAAAGATTGAAGGCAGGAGGAGAAGAAGACAATAGAGGATGAGATGGTTGGATGGCATCACTGACTTGATGGACATGAGTTTGAGCAAGATCCAGGAGTTGGTGATGGACAGCCTGGCATGCTGCAGTCCATGGGGTCACAAAGGGTTAGACAGGACTGAGCTAACTGACTGAACTGAACTGAGCTGAACCACCTAGGAAGCCCATAATCTTGTCAGCAAAGAGTTGGACATGACTGAGTGACTGAACTGAATTCAACTGACCCATGAAGCAGTCTACACCTGGGCTTTCCTTATAGGAAGACTTTTCAGTGTTAATTAATAATTCTGCCTAATCTTTAAAAAAGAGTTAACATCAATCTTTCAAAAACTTGTCCAAAAAATAGCACAGGAGGCAGGCAACACTCCCCCTCATACTGTTACATATTCAGATTTTCCATTTCCTCTTTCATTTTTTGGGTAATTTGTGTCTCTCTAGGAATTTGTTCATTTCTTCTAAGTTATCTAATTTGTTGTTGTACAGTTGGTCATAATATTATCTTAAAATATTTTTCCTGTAAAGTCAGTATGTGATGTCCTCTCTTTCATTAATGGGCTTCCCTGGTGGGTCAGCAGGGAAGAATCTGCCTGCCAATGCAGGGGACATAAGTTTGATCCCTGGGTCAGGAAGATCCCCTGGAGAAGGAAATGATAACCCACTCCAGTATTCTTGCCTGGGGAATCCCATAGACAGAGAAGCCTGGTGGGCTACAATCCATGGGATTGCAAAGGAGTTGGACACGACTGAGCAACTAAACAACAACAACTTTCATTACTAATTTTAGTAATTTGAGAGTTTTCTGACCTTGTTCAAAGGCTTGTCTATTTTGTTGCTCATTTTTAAAAAATGACTTTTGGTTGTGTTGATTTTTCTGGGTTGATTTTCTTTCCTCTATTTCATTTATTTACACTCTCATCTTCATTCCTTCCTTCCTTCTACTTGCTTTGGGGTTGTTTCCTTTTCTACTTTCTAAGATAAATTATTAGATTATTGATTTGAGGTATTGCTTTTTTTAGCATTTACAGCTATATATAAATTTCCCTTTCAATACTGCTTTTACTGCATACATAAGTTTTGATCTCATTTTAATTTTCATTCAACTCAAAGTGTTGTCTGATTTTACTTGTGAATTTTCTTCTTTAGCCTGTTGGTATTTAGGAGTGTTTAGTCGGTTTTTATTTTAAATTATTCTTTACATACTTGTGCATTTTTTAGATCTTTATGTTGTTCTTTTCTAATTTAATTTTGTTGTAGTTAGAGACTGTATTTTCTTTGTATAATTTAACATCTTTTGAGACCTATTCTATACCTACTGTATGGTCTATCCTGGAGAATGTTCCATATGCACTTAATAAGAATGTATATTCTACTGTTGTGAGATAAAAGTGTGCTGTGGAAGTTTGTTAGGTCTACTTAGTTTATATTGTTCAGATCTTCTGAATTGCTGATTTTCTGCCTAATTTAATTTATTAAAATAATACATTGAAATTTCTGTTATTATTACATTGTCTAATTTTTCCCTTCTGTTTTCTTTGTTCTTTACTTTCTGTTTGTTCTGTTTTTCCTTTCTGTGTTTTGTGTCATTTTTTGTTTCAAATATTTTGTGGCTCTGTTGTTAGGTGCATATATGTTTATAATTGTGATCATATATGTTTCAGGTAGATTTACTATTTTACCATCATAATATGTCTCTTTAGCTCTAGTAACAATTTTTGTCTCAGTCAAATCATGGTGGCTGTTTTCTTGGTGTATCATTTTCTATGCTTTTACTTTTAAAACATTATTTATTTATTTATTTGGCTGCATTGAGTCTTAGTTGTGGCACAACTCTTTCATTGTAGCCTGTGGGCTTCTATTTGTGGCTCAGGCCCCAGAGTGCATGGGCTCAGTAGTTGTGGTGTGTGAGCTCTCTGGTCTCAGCTTGTTGGTTTAGTTGCTCCATAGCACATGGGATCTTAGTTCCCTGACCAGGGATTGAACCCTTGTACCCTATGTTGGAGGGTAGAGACTTTTTTTGTTTTTAACTCTTTTTAAAAATTTTATTTATTTTTTAATTGAAGGATAATTGCTTTACAGAATTTTGTTGTTTTCTGTCAAACCTCAACATGAATCAAACATAGGTATACATATATCCCCTGCCTCTTACTACTGGGCCACCAGGGAAATCCCTATGCTTTTATTTTTAACCTAAATATATCTTTGTATCTAAAATATATTTTCTTTAGACAAGGTATACTTGGATTTTTTAACAATAAAATCTGACAAACTTTGTCTTTTGATTGCATTATTTAACTCACTCATATTTAATGTAATTATTAAGGCAACTAGATTTATTTTTGCAATTTTGCTTTCATTTTCTGTTTCATGTCGATTTTTGTTCTTCTCTTCCTCCTTTAATGCCTTTACTTGTATTCAGTAGATATTTTATGGTGTGCCAAGCAGGTGCTGTGAGTATCAGAACAACTCTTTAGCAGTATAAAGACATGAGGGAATATGGGACTGGAATTTTCACCAACTGGCTTCCTCAACCTTCTCAATAGAGAAGAAGCTAGGCATGGGAAATTAGTGTGTATGATATCTTCCAGTTTTCACCAACTGCCAAATCCACCTATGCATGTGTGCATGCTCAGTTGCTAAGTCATGTTCAACTCTTTGCTACCCCATGAACTACAGCAGACTAGGCTTCCCTGTCCTTCTCCAACTCCCTGAGCTTGCTCAAACTGATGTCTATTGAGTCAGTGATGCCATCTAACCATCACATCCTCTGTCATCCCTTTCTCTTCTTGCCTTCAATCTTTCCCAGCATCAAAGTCTTTTCCAATGATTCAGTTCTTCGCATGAGGTGGCCAAAGTATTGGAGCTTCAGCTTCAGCATCAGCCCTTCCAATGAATATTCAGGACTGATTCTCTTTAGGATTCACTGATTTTATCCATTTGCTGTCCAAGAGACTCTCAAAAGTCTTCAACAGCACTACAGTTCAAAAGTATCAATTCCTTGGTGCTCAACCTTCTTTATGGTCCAACTCTCACATCCATACATGACTAGTGGAAAAACAATAGCTTTGACTATATGGACCTTTGTTGGCAAAGTGATGTATCCACTTCTTAATATGTTGTCTAGGTTTATCAAAGCTTTTCTTTCAAGGAGCAAGCAACTTTTAACTTCATGATTGGAGTCAATGTCCACAGGTTTTTTTAGAGACCACCTGAGAGTAGATTAAAGGAGTGCAGGCCCCACCCTCCCTTGAACCATTATTATGAAACCCTTCATCAAATCCTCTGGGCTTGGGAAACAGAGTTTTTAAAGGTAGGAGCCCACTGTGTCCCCATTTGCCTGACAAAGTTATAATGCCAACCTGTTGCCAAAATCTTGGCTCTCTGTTCATCAATAATGTGTGCCAAACAGTAATATGGAGACAGAGTTATAGAGGAGAAGGAAAGAATGGCTTTATTACCTTGCCAGGTAAAGGGGGAACACAGTAGGCTAGTGCCTCAAGAGCTATGCATCCCTCCCTGGTGAATAGGGAGGAGTCAGACAGGGGTATATGATAAGGATCAAGGCAGTAACACAAGGCTTCCCTGGTGGCTCAGAGGTTAAAGCGTCTGCCTGGAATGCAGGAGACCTGGGTTTGATCCCTGGGTTGGGAAGATCCCCTGGAGAAGGAAATGGCAACCCACTCCAGTACTCTTGCTTGGAGAATCCCATGGAGGAAGGAGCCTGGTAGGCTACAGTCCATGGGGTCGCAAAGAGTCAGACAGGACTGAGTGGCTTCACTTTCACTTTCAAGGCAGTAACAGTCTTTCTTCTTTAGTTTCAAAAGGGTGGAGTTGCTGACAAGATTATGGGCTTCCTAGGTGGTTCAGTTCAGTTCAGTCCGTTAGCTCAGTCCTGTCTGACTCTTTGTGACCCCATGGACTGCAGCATGCCAGGCCTCCCTGTCTATCACCAACTCCCATTTACTCAAACTCATGTCCTTTGAGTCGGTGATGCTATCCAACCATCTCATCCTCTGTTGTCCCCTTCTCCTCCCACCTTCAATCATTCCCAGCATCAGGGTCTTTTCAAATGAGTCAGTTCTTTGCATCAGGTAGCCAAAGTATTGGAGTTTCAGCTTTAGCATCAGTCCTTCCAATGAATATTCAGGACTGAATTCCTTTAGGATTGACTGGTTGGATCTCCTTGCAATCCAAGGGACTCTCAAGAATCTTCTCCAACACCACAGTTCAAAAGCATCAAGTCTTCAACTCTCAGCTTTCTTTATAGTCCAACTCTCACATCCATACATGACCACTGGAAAAACCATAGCCTTAACTAGACGGAACTTTGTTAGCAAAGTAATCTCTCTGCTTTTGAATATACTATCTAGGTTGGTCATAACTTTTCTTCCCAGGAGTAAGTGTCTTTTAATTTCATGGCTGCAGTCACCATCTGCAGTGATTTTGGAGCCCCCCAAAATATATTGTGCCCCTGTTTCTACTATTTCCCCATCTATTTGCCATGAAGTGATGGGACCGGATGCCATTATCTTCGTTTTCTGAATGTTGAGCTTTAAGCCAACTTTTCCACTCTCTTTCATCAAGAGGCCATTTAGTTCCTCTTTGCTTTCTGCCATAAGGGTGGTGTCATCTGCATATCTGAGGTTATTGATATTTCTCCCAGCAATCTTGATTCCTGCTTGTGCTTCCTAGGTGGTGCTAGTGATAAAGAACCTGCCTTCCAATGCTGGAGATTGTAAGAGATCCAGATTCAATCCCTGGTTTGGGGAGATCCCCTGGAGGAGGGCCTAGCAATCCATTCCAGTATTCTTGCCTGGAGAATTCCTTAGACAGAGGAGTCTGACAGGCTATAATCTACAGAGCTTCAAAGAGTCAGACAAGACTGAAGTGACTTAGCACACACACTGACAAGATTAGGATGTGTGCAGGGCCTCAGGTGACCAGGTTTCCTAATCCTGATGAGCTGCTCTGGTTCCTTTAATCTTGCCTCAGGTGGTTTTGTTGCTGCTTCTTTTTTAACTCACAGAAGGTCATGGAGGCTGGGGTCTTGCCTCCAAGAAATGGGAGACAGCAAGGCCTTAGTGTCCAGGAGCTCCACAGGGTCCTGCTTGGCACCAGTCCTTTTCTATTTTGCCCAAAACTCTGTATCCGAAATTTAGTTTGACAGTAGTGTATAGAGAAGCTTAGCTTTTGGTAACACTTCATTTCTTTCTTCTTTTAGGATTAGTGTGCCAGTGAAAAATTCTTTTAGTTTTGTTTCCTCCTTATTCTTAGTGGAAATCTTTTCTATATCCTTATTCTTAGTGGAAATCTTTTCTATATATAGAAATACATGCTAACAGTTCATTTCTTTCACCACTTGAGAAATGTTGTGACACTTTCTTTTGGACTATGTGGTTTCTGATGGGGCTTCCCTGGTGGCTCAGAGGTTAAAGCATCTGCCTGGAATGCAGGAGACCCGGGTTCTGCTATTTGAATCATTTTCTGAGTGTAGTTTAGATGTTGTTTCTCTTTCATTGTTTTCAGTATTTTTTTCTTTTCTTTAGTTTTTAGAAGTTTAACTGTGATGTATCTTGCTATGAACTTCTTTGGGTTCTTTGAGCTCACCCATTGAGTTTTTTATTTCAATCATTGTATTGTTCAAGCCTAAGTTTTCCATTTGATTTTTCTTTATATCTTATATTTATCTGCCAAAACTTTGTGTTTCTTTGCTGAGACTTTCTATTTTTTTAATTTGCTTCAAGTGTTTATAATTGCTTGTTGAAACATTTTGTGATTGTTGCTTTAAAATGTTTGTCAAATAATTCTGCATCTCTATCACTTGTTGGTATTTATCTTATTGTCCTTTGAAATTAAGTTGTGTTGAGGGTAGAAGTCAAGCTTCCCTGCTCAGTATCTTTTGACACCCAAGGAGGGGAGAGCCTCCTTGATATTCCTGAGCAAGAGTGAGTTTAGGTCTCCCATAGATTTCTTCTATTAGCACCCCAGCTGGGAGGGGTAGAAGTACCTCATTAGTGCTTCCCACTAGTGAGCACTGTTAGTGGAGTGGGGAGGGGGAGTGACTTTGTTACCATTTGATGATAGGGAAAACCATGACTGTCCACTAGGCCTTCTCATGTACTGCTTTATCAGGGAAGGGAAGGGGTGGCCTCATTAATATCAGATGGTAATGGATATTCAGATTCCCTACATGGTTTCCACTAATATCTTGGGGGCCAGGGCTTATTACCATCTGGCAGGGATGAAAGTTGTACCTTCTGTAATGCTACCTTGGTGGGATGGGGAGTGTTAGAATACCCTATTACAGCCTAGCCAGAATGAAAGCCTAGGTTCTCTCTCCCCTCAGCCTTGGCTCATGCAATTTTTTCTATGGTGTTAGACTGTAGTAGAGTGACTGTTTTGTGTCTTGCTGGACCCCCTCTTTCCTGATCTTTTGGCTAAAGAGAGCTGCTTTTCTTGGGTGTCTGTACTCACTGGTTGCCATTTCTGTGTTGCTAGCTTCTTCAGCAGACAGTCTAAGACATATGAGGCAAAAAGAAAATCCAGGGACCTCACTGCCATGTCATTCCTCAGGTCTTGACATGCCTATCTGGTCTTCCATCTTCTCTCCACCACTGAGTCTTCTGTACTTATTTTCTATATAATATCTTGTATTTGAGCTGTACTTACTGAAAGGAATTGCATTTTTCTGTAAGTGGAAGTCCTCCACCATATTCTTTTATCATCCTTTACTGGTGATATATCGGTCCAACTTGCACACTAGAGATTATACAGTACTTTAGGGCAAGAATAATGATTTTGCATATTTATACCCCTCATGGCCTAAGATGACACCTGCCTGGAGCATAGTGTTTATTTAGGAACTGTTTGTTGACTGAGTTAAAGCTTTGAATAACTTTTAGACTTCTTACCCTTAAAGAACAAAGCATCCTGGTTGAAGAAATATTACTTAATAGTTCATAAGAGTAACATGATTAAATTCTGAATTATCCTAGGCTTTCATAGACTGGGCAGTTTATGTCCTGTATAGGTAAAATTTTCCATCTCCTTGAAATACTTGAAAATGAATATATCATCCTTATCTCTGTCCTCTAAATAGAAAATATTAATTCCTTCTCTGTATCCCCATTGTACACACTTCTTTTATACTGCTTAAAACCATGTATTGCATTTATTTTTTAATTTTTTCCTCATTAACCTAAAAGTTTCCTTAAAAGCAGGGATCACATTTTATTCATATTTGTAGCTCAAGTTTCTCAGGCTCTTGAGATATACAGAAGACACTTGAATGGCTGTTGAATGAATGAATCAGTGCATTCTTTTACACCCATATATGCAAATATATGATTGAAATTTTAATTTTTAGACATTTATACTTAAATATATTTAGAGGGAAATTAATCATAACTCTAGATGGGCTTCCCTGTGGCTCAGCTGGTAAAGAATCCACTTGCAGTGTGAGAGACCTGGGTTCAATCCCTGGGTTGGGAAGATCCCCTGGAGAAGGGAAAGACTACCCACTCCAGTATTCTGGCCTGGAGAATTCCATGGACTGTACAGTCCATGGGGTCGCAAAGAGTCGGACATTACTGAGCGACTTTCACTTTCACTAGATTTAAAAATATATTAATTTCTTCCTACTGAGTCAGACAGAGAAAAATATCAGGAAAAATATCATATGACATTCCTTATATGTGGAATCTAAAAGGAAATAATTCAAACAAACTTACTTAAAAAATAGAAAGAGACTCACACTAAGAGAACAGACTCATTCATGACTGCTGGGGGAAGGATCCAGAGAAGGGATAGTTACAGAATTTGAGACTGAGATGATAGTTTACAGTAAACAGTGTCAGATTCATGATCTCTGAAGAAGAAAATTTCGCTTTGGGACAAAGACACAGCTGCATTCACTCAAAGCTTTGTGTAGCAAAAGTTTTATTAAAGTGGAAAGGGATAGAGAAAGATTCTGACACAGACATCAGCAGTGGGNAAGAATAATGATTTTGCATATTTATACCCCTCATGGCCTAAGATGACACCTGCCTGGAGCATAGTGTTTATTTAGGAACTGTTTGTTGACTGAGTTAAAGCTTTGAATAACTTTTAGACTTCTTACCCTTAAAGAACAAAGCATCCTGGTTGAAGAAATATTACTTAATAGTTCATAAGAGTAACATGATTAAATTCTGAATTATCCTAGGCTTTCATAGACTGGGCAGTTTATGTCCTGTATAGGTAAAATTTTCCATCTCCTTGAAATACTTGAAAATGAATATATCATCCTTATCTCTGTCCTCTAAATAGAAAATATTAATTCCTTCTCTGTATCCCCATTGTACACACTTCTTTTATACTGCTTAAAACCATGTATTGCATTTATTTTTTAATTTTTTCCTCATTAACCTAAAAGTTTCCTTAAAAGCAGGGATCACATTTTATTCATATTTGTAGCTCAAGTTTCTCAGGCTCTTGAGATATACAGAAGACACTTGAATGGCTGTTGAATGAATGAATCAGTGCATTCTTTTACACCCATATATGCAAATATATGATTGAAATTTTAATTTTTAGACATTTATACTTAAATATATTTAGAGGGAAATTAATCATAACTCTAGATGGGCTTCCCTGTGGCTCAGCTGGTAAAGAATCCACTTGCAGTGTGAGAGACCTGGGTTCAATCCCTGGGTTGGGAAGATCCCCTGGAGAAGGGAAAGACTACCCACTCCAGTATTCTGGCCTGGAGAATTCCATGGACTGTACAGTCCATGGGGTCGCAAAGAGTCGGACATTACTGAGCGACTTTCACTTTCACTAGATTTAAAAATATATTAATTTCTTCCTACTGAGTCAGACAGAGAAAAATATCAGGAAAAATATCATATGACATTCCTTATATGTGGAATCTAAAAGGAAATAATTCAAACAAACTTACTTAAAAAATAGAAAGAGACTCACACTAAGAGAACAGACTCATTCATGACTGCTGGGGGAAGGATCCAGAGAAGGGATAGTTACAGAATTTGAGACTGAGATGATAGTTTACAGTAAACAGTGTCAGATTCATGATCTCTGAAGAAGAAAATTTCGCTTTGGGACAAAGACACAGCTGCATTCACTCAAAGCTTTGTGTAGCAAAAGTTTTATTAAAGTGGAAAGGGATAGAGAAAGATTCTGACACAGACATCAGCAGTGGGCAGAAAGAGTGCCCCCCACCCCAGTCTTAGCAAGGGATTTATAGACCTTTTCCCTTGGTTACTAACAATAGGTCAAAAGAATGCCTCAAGGTTGTGAAGGTCTTAGCAGACCCACTCCCACAACATGCATCTTAAAATAACAAATAACAAGATTAGCCAGAAGGAACAGGTTCCTGTTAAGGAGAAACATATCATCCAGCAAGATACATTGTTGTTATATAATCATTAGTACAGAGTTTAAGGAAAAACATACCCTTGAGCAAGATGAGTTGTTTTATTGTGTAATCCTTAGCTCTGGCCTTAAAGAAAGTTAGATTGTTGCCATAACAACTCAGAGTTTAAGAAAAAAACCTCTTATGTGACTAAGACAAAGGATGGAAAATGTTTGTCACTTCCTCCTTCTCCTAAACAGGACTCCTTATCAACCCACCCAAGAACTAGCTCTCTCAGATATGTTCAGTTCAGTTCAGTTCAGTTACTCACTTATGTCTGACTCTTTGCAACCCCATGAACCACAATACACCAGGCCTCCTTGTCCATAACCAACTCCCGGAGTTTACCCCAAACTCATGTCCATTGAGACGGTGATGCCATCCAACCATCTCATCCTCTATTGTCCCCTTCTCCTCCTGCCCTCAATCTTTCCCAGCATCAGGGTCTTTTCCAATGAGTCAGCTCTTCTCATCAGGTGGCCAAAGTATTGGAGTTTCAGCTTCAACATCAGTCCTTCCAATGAACACTCAGAACTGATCTCCTTTAGGATGGACTGATTGGATCTCCTTGCAGTCCAAAGGACTCTCAAGAGTCTTCTCCAACACCACAGTTCAAAAGTATCAGTTCTTCTGCACTCAGCTTTCTTTATAGTCCAACTCTCACATCCATACATGACCACTGGAAAAACTATAGCCTTGACTAGACAGACCTTTGTTGGCAAAGTAATGTCTCTGCTTTTTAATATACTATATAGGTTGGTTATAACTTTCCTTCAAGGAGTAAGTGTCTTTTACTTTCATGGCTGCAATCACCATCAGCAGTGATTTGGGAGCCCAGAAAAATAAAGTCAGCCACTGTTTCCACTGTTTCCCCATCTATTTGCCATGAAGTAATGGGACCAGAAGGGGACGACAGAGGATGAGATGGCAGGATGGCATCACTGACTCAATGGAAGTTAGTCTGAGTGAACTCCGGGAGTTGGTGATGGACAGGGAGGCCTGGCATGCTGCGATTCATGGGGTCACAGAGTCAGACACAACTGAGTGAATGAACTGAACTGAACTGAACTGAATGGAACCAGATGCCATGATCTTAGTTTTCTGAATGTTGAGCTTTTTCACTCTCCTCTTTCAGTTTCATCAAGAGGCTCTTTAGTTCTTCTTCACTTTCTGCCATAAGGGTGGTGTCATCTGTATATCTGAGGTTATTGATATTTCTCTCAGTAATCTTTATTCCAGCTTGTGCTTCCTCCAGCCCAGCATTTCTCATGATGTACTCTGCATATAAGTTAAATAAGCAGGGTGACAATATGCAGCTTTGACGTACTCCTTTTCCTATTGGAACCAGTCTGTTGTTCCATGTCCAGTTCTAGCTGTTGCTTCCTGATCTGCATGCAGGTTTCTCAAGAGGCATGTCAGGTGGTCTGGTATTCCCATCTCTGTAAGAATTTTCCACAGTTTATTGTGATCCAGTCAAAGGCTTTAGCATAGTCAATAAGGCAGAAATAGATATTTTTCTGTAACTCTCTTGCTTCTTCAGTGATCCAGCAGATGTTGGCAATTTGATCTCTGGTTCGTCTGCCTTTTTTAAGACCAGCTTGAACATGTGGAAGTTCATGGTTCATGTATTACTGAAGGCTGGCTTAGAGAATTTTAAGCATCACTTTACTAGCATGTTAGATGAGTGCAATTGTGCAGTAGTTTGAGCATCCTTTGACATTGTCTCCAATGTGGGAGACCGGGGTTTGATCCCTGGGTTGAGAAGATCCCCTGGAGAAGGAAATGGCAACCCACTCCATTATTCTTGCTTGGAGGATCCCATGGACGGGGAAGCCTGGTAGGCTACAGTCCATGGGGTCACAAAGAGTCAGACACGACTTAGCGACTTCACTTTCTTTCTGTCTTTCTTTGGGATTAGAGTGAAAATTGATCTTTTCCAGTCCTGTGGCTACTGCTGAGTTTTCCAAATTTGCTAACATATTGAGTGTAGCACTTTCACAGCATCATCTTTCAGGATTTGAAATAGCTCAACTGGAACTCTATCACCTCCACTAGAATTGTTTGTAGTGATGCTTCCTAAGGCCCACTTGACTTCACATTCCAGGATGTCTGGCTCTAGGTGAGTGATCACACCATCATGATTATCTGGGTCTTGAAGAATTTTTTTTCTTTTGTACCACTTGATCAGTTCCATCAATAGAATAATTATTTATCAAGTGATTTTGAGACCAAGGAAACAGAAGTTCTTACTATGGAAAACATTCTCAAGTATTCATTATTGTTATTTGCCAGTAAGCTGGTAACTTGCTTTTCATAACATTGAACAACAGTTTCAAACAAGTAGAATAGGAATTTGCTGTGTTATATATTCAGCTTTTATTAAAATAAGTACATATTTATAGCTTTGTTTCTTCTTGAAATGAAGTCCCTCAGTCGTGTCTGACTTTTTGCAACGCCATGGACTTTAGCCTGTCAGGTTCCTCCATCCACGGAATTTTCCAAGCAAGAATATTGAAGTGGATTGCCATTTCCTTGTCCAGGGGATTCTCTTGACCCAAGGATCGAACCTGGGTATCCTTGTTTCTTCTTAGAATTATTTTGATTTGTTTCAGATCCTTGATGGTTATTCATTATATTTTAATGAGAGAAATCATTTTCAGAATTGTAAAATACAATGTGTTTATTTGGTTACCATTCCATTTATGTGTAATTTAAATGCAGAGGTTATTTCTGAGGTTGTTTACTCAAAAACTATAATGTAAAACATGCATTAAGAAAGGTTTCTTTAAGAATAACCCAAACTTAAGGATTCTCTTGTAGAATTCTAGTAGAGTGGAAATAAGATTAACATTTTTCATTGATCATCTATTAAAAACCCAACTGATAAGAGTGTAAATTAAGGTATACTAGAGTCTCAAACCTTTNAAGGTTTCTTTAAGAATAACCCAAACTTAAGGATTCTCTTGTAGAATTCTAGTAGAGTGGAAATAAGATTAACATTTTTCATTGATCATCT
The DNA here is from genome assembly GCA_006410735.1 of Raphicerus campestris. NCBI lineage: Eukaryota > Metazoa > Chordata > Mammalia > Artiodactyla > Bovidae > Raphicerus > Raphicerus campestris. Next base: position 28,777 of record SJYW01048569.1, read on the forward strand.
ATTAAAAACCCAACTGATAAGAGTGTAAATTAAGGTATACTAGAGTCTCAAACCTTTGAGGATTGAGACGCTAAAGCCTTTATAGTTTGTGGCTGTCTTACCCCTATAGCTTTTTCACAGGTTCTTTCTTTTTGATCTCAGCATTTCAACCCTTTGAAATAGACTGTTTGAAATGCTGACATGGAAGGCCCAAATTGTACAGATACGTTTTTATAGTTTATTTGCTCTTTATTACAAGTGTTTTGAAAAAATACAGGCAGAGTTTTAAAATTTCTTCTTTCGTATGCTGATGGACATCTAGGTTGTTTCCATGTCCTGGCTATTATAAACAATGCTGCAGTGAACATTGGGGTACATGTGTCT
>SJYW01048571.1:0-16811 GCA_006410735.1 Raphicerus campestris
TTTGAAATTTTTATTGTTAAAATACACCAGAATAAAGGACTAAGCTACATGCATCTTGGAATCATGAAAGTAAGGTCACTCTAAAGCAGGTTCAATTTTAAGCATTTATCCTTTATTGTAATATTCTAATCAAAATATAACACAACCCTTCAAAATTATTACATTTCATCCTTGACTACAGTATCTTCTAATGAAAAGTCTGAGAAAGTAAAAAAAAAACTCTCCCCAGGAGATCTTTAGTCGAGGCTCAGGAGTTTTTCTTTCTTTCTTTGTTGTGTTTTATTTTCAACACTTTATACTCAATTACATACACAGAGAATTCATTTAAGAGAAAATTTAAAACGCTGAAACTTCTAAGTTGGGAGAGTTATTAAGACATAAATAATTTTCAACATACAGAAGATTATGCAGTTAAAAAAGATCATCTAATAAAGTCATTCTTCAGAAGTGTATTTCTAAAAATTGAAATGTATTTTCTTCACAAAGAACTTTTCATAGTTTTACACTGACCCATTGTTCAATGATGTTCTAGTGCTCATTTAAACAATGAATGCCTTCAATGAACACTTGACTAAATATGCATCTAAATTTCAATAATCAATCGGTTACAATTATCACTAAACATTGCTTTATAAGAACATTTAAAAACAATCCTCCTACGCACACCCCAAAACTGTTCAAATTTTATGAGATTTAAACATAATACAGCAAACTTGAATCAACTGAAATAATTTTATCTTTACAAAAATCATATAAATTATCATCAGTGATGTTTAACACTAAACTACTTTTCATTCTATAAATTCATCAGCTACAGAGATCATTTGGGGAGGGCAGAGTCCTGAGTTTTCATGCTTCCTGTAAAACAGTGGCTTTAATTCAGAGTTATGAGTGAGGAGACTTGTTATCAATTGTTCAATCACAGAAATCACTCATTTCCTTCCTTCCCTTTCGTCCTCCATCTTCACCCCTGTAACCTACTCATTAAGTTCTATTGTTTTGCTCTGCTTTTTAAATTTTCTTATCAACTGCCTCCTCCCTATTTTCACTACCACCATCCTATCCTACTCAAAACCTAGAATCACTTTGTACAAATGAAGGGGCAACCGTGCCTCTCTGTCGGTCCCTCATCAGAACATCAGTGCAGAGGTGGTCATCCTTCATAAAACTTTTTCATCATCGTTCCCCTGCTGAAAAATGCTAAGATCATCTTATCTCTGAATGAACCATGTCCAAAGTCCCTTATTTATAAGAACCTCCATAACGATGTCTTTCCTAGCAAACCTACACATCCAATGTCTCCTGAAGTCCTGCTCTCTTCAAAGCAGTTTCTTCACTGTCAGGACTCAGAACTGTGCCATTTTTATTTCTACTCCATTGACTACTCAAATCTCTCCTTTCTTTTTTTTTTTTTTTAATTAATTTATTTTTTTTAAATACTTTATTCTATTTTACAGTACTGTATTGGTTTTGCCATACATCGACATGAATCATCCACAGGTGTACACGATCTCAAAANCTGTTTCCATTGTTTCCCCATCTGTTTGCCATGAAGTGATGGGACTGCATGCCATGATCATTTTCTGAATGCTGAGCTTTAAGCCAACTTTTTCACTCGCCTCTTTCACTTTCATCAAGGGGCTCTTTAATTCCTCTATACTTTCTGCCATAAGGGTGGTGTCATCAGCATATCTGAGGTTACTGATATTTCTCCTAGCAATCTTAATTCTAGCTTGTGCTTCATCCAGCCTGGAATTTCACATGATGTGCTCTGCATATAAGTTAAATAAGCAGGGTGACTATATACAGCCTTGACATATTCCTTTCCCAATTTGGAACAAATCTGTTGTTCCATTTCTGGTTTTAACTGTTGCTTCTTGACCTGCATACAGGTTTCTCAGGAGGCAGGCAAGGTGGCCTGGTATCCCCATCTCTTTTAAGAATTTTCCACAGTTTGTTCTGATCTACACAGTCAAAAGCTTCAGTGTAGTCAAAGAAGCAGATGTTTTTCTAGAATTCTCCTATTTTTTCTATGATCCAACAGATGTTGGTGATTTGATCTTTAGTTCCTCTGCTTTTTGTAAATCCAGCTTGTACATCTGGAAGTTCTCGTCTCATATACTGCTGAAGCCTCACTTGAAAGATTTTGTGCATGTGAAATGAGTGCAACTGTGTGGCAGTTTGTCCATTCTTTGGCACTGCCCTTTCTTTGGGACTGGAATGAAAACTGACTTTTTCCAATCCTGTGGCTACTGCTGAGTTTTCCAAATTTGCTGGCCTATTGAGTGTGGCACTTTAACAGCATCAACTTTTAGGATTTGAAATAGCTCACTAGAATTTCATCACCTCCACTAGCTTTGTTAGTAGTGATGCTTCCTAAGGCCCACTTGACTTTACACTCCAGGATGTCTGGTTCCAGAGTATTTATTAAATATTTGCCTAACCTTAGTCAAAGTGTATTATGCTTACTTAAGGAGAAATGGCTCAACTGTTATGGATAGAATTGTGTCCCCTCAAAATTCATATGCTAAAGCCCTAACTCCCAATGTGACCATGAAGTCAGGGCTTTAAAGAGGTCATTAAGGTTAAATGAGGTCCCAATGGTGGCGCCTTAATCCACCAGGACTACTGTCCTTATAAGAAGAGGAAGACACACCAGAAACACACAGGCACACAGCAGAAAGGCCACGTGAAGAAGGCCACAGCGAGAAGGCAGCCACCTGCAATGCAAGCCAAGGAGAGAGGCCTCAGAAGGAACCAAATCTGCCAATCAGTTTTGGACTTCAAATCCTCAAAATGTGAGAAGAATAATTTCTGTTGTTTAAGCCACCCCATCTGTGGTACTCTATTATAGCAGGCAGAGCAGACACAAACGTCTCAGAAAACACATTCCAAACTCCTCTTACCTGGATATGCATATCTCTCTAACTTGCTGAGGTGTCAGAGCAAAAATGAAAAACTTCTCTTGAAACCGCTGAATACTGCTTTGAACTGGGGAGGAAGAAAAAGAAAGGTAATAGTCCAATAACAAATTCAATAACAGAAGAACCTACAACAACAAGGCACTTCTGATAAAGACTCTGCCAAATTTTGAAATTTTTATTGTTAAAATACACCAGAATAAAGGACTAAGCTACATGCATCTTGGAATCATGAAAGTAAGGTCACTCTAAAGCAGGTTCAATTTTAAGCATTTATCCTTTATTGTAATATTCTAATCAAAATATAACACAACCCTTCAAAATTATTACATTTCATCCTTGACTACAGTATCTTCTAATGAAAAGTCTGAGAAAGTAAAAAAAAAACTCTCCCCAGGAGATCTTTAGTCGAGGCTCAGGAGTTTTTCTTTCTTTCTTTGTTGTGTTTTATTTTCAACACTTTATACTCAATTACATACACAGAGAATTCATTTAAGAGAAAATTTAAAACGCTGAAACTTCTAAGTTGGGAGAGTTATTAAGACATAAATAATTTTCAACATACAGAAGATTATGCAGTTAAAAAAGATCATCTAATAAAGTCATTCTTCAGAAGTGTATTTCTAAAAATTGAAATGTATTTTCTTCACAAAGAACTTTTCATAGTTTTACACTGACCCATTGTTCAATGATGTTCTAGTGCTCATTTAAACAATGAATGCCTTCAATGAACACTTGACTAAATATGCATCTAAATTTCAATAATCAATCGGTTACAATTATCACTAAACATTGCTTTATAAGAACATTTAAAAACAATCCTCCTACGCACACCCCAAAACTGTTCAAATTTTATGAGATTTAAACATAATACAGCAAACTTGAATCAACTGAAATAATTTTATCTTTACAAAAATCATATAAATTATCATCAGTGATGTTTAACACTAAACTACTTTTCATTCTATAAATTCATCAGCTACAGAGATCATTTGGGGAGGGCAGAGTCCTGAGTTTTCATGCTTCCTGTAAAACAGTGGCTTTAATTCAGAGTTATGAGTGAGGAGACTTGTTATCAATTGTTCAATCACAGAAATCACTCATTTCCTTCCTTCCCTTTCGTCCTCCATCTTCACCCCTGTAACCTACTCATTAAGTTCTATTGTTTTGCTCTGCTTTTTAAATTTTCTTATCAACTGCCTCCTCCCTATTTTCACTACCACCATCCTATCCTACTCAAAACCTAGAATCACTTTGTACAAATGAAGGGGCAACCGTGCCTCTCTGTCGGTCCCTCATCAGAACATCAGTGCAGAGGTGGTCATCCTTCATAAAACTTTTTCATCATCGTTCCCCTGCTGAAAAATGCTAAGATCATCTTATCTCTGAATGAACCATGTCCAAAGTCCCTTATTTATAAGAACCTCCATAACGATGTCTTTCCTAGCAAACCTACACATCCAATGTCTCCTGAAGTCCTGCTCTCTTCAAAGCAGTTTCTTCACTGTCAGGACTCAGAACTGTGCCATTTTTATTTCTACTCCATTGACTACTCAAATCTCTCCTTTCTTTTTTTTTTTTTTTAATTAATTTATTTTTTTTAAATACTTTATTCTATTTTACAGTACTGTATTGGTTTTGCCATACATCGACATGAATCATCCACAGGTGTACACGATCTCAAAATCTCTCCTTTCTTGATATCTACTCTCCTATAAACTGAGAGCAGGCACATTCATCCTTCGAAGCTCCCTCAAGTTATCACTCGTCCTCCAAGTCTTGATTAACCTTCGCAAGAAGTCTTGATTAACTTTTCCATTCATTAGGCCAATACAATATTTGAGCTTTAGGTTCACAAATTATAGGGTTTCACCATACAAGCATATAATTGCTTGCTACCTTTCCCTCACCTTAACATTCTCTCTAAAACGAAACAGTAAAATTCCTAAAGCCCACGGCATATTTCTGACTTCTCTACGATTAGGCTACAAGACCATATCCAAATTAAACCCTCATTATGTACCTGTTATGAGATTACGTTTTAATGGCTTCACATTAACGTGCATATCACTTTGTTATTGTTGTTGTTTACTCGCCAAGTTGTGTCCAACTGTTTAGCAACCTCATGGACTGTAGTCTACCAGGCTCCTCTGTCCATGGGATTTCCCAAGCAAGAATACTAGAATGGGTCTTCATTCCCTTCTCCAGGGTATCTTTCTGATCCAGGGATCAAACCAAGGGCTCCTGTCACGTCTCCTGCATTATAAGTAGATTCTTTACCACTGAGCCATCAGGGAAGTCCATTAACTGTTAACTGTACCCAGAGGCTTAATGAGTATTTCCTAATATTCAGAAATTTAATACTATGAAAAGATATTGACCTTCATTACTCTGTCACCTACCAGACTGCTGCTGCTGCTAAGTCGCTTCAGTCATGTCCGACTCTGTGAGACTCCAGAGATGGCAGCCCACCAGGCTCCCCTGTCCCTGGGATTCTCCAGGCAAGAACACTGAAGTGGGTTGCCATTGCCTTCTCCAATGCATGCAAGTGAAAAGTGAAAGTGAAGTCGCTCAGTCGTGTCCGACTCCTAGCGACCCCATGGACTGCAGCCCACCAGGCTTCTCCGTCCATGGGATTTGCTAGGCAAGAGTACTGGAGTGGGTTGCCATTGCCTTCTCTGTACCTACCAGACTACAAAGATTAAAAGACCAACAATACAATGTGGATGAAATATAAGGAAAATAACATTCATACATCATTGGAGTAGAAACTGGAAGAATGAATGCTTTTGAAGCAACTGCCAAACTTCTCTACAAAAGCTGAATATCAAAATATTACATAATCATACTCCCGGACCCAACAAATCCACATCAAGGCATTTACACTTTGTGAATATGCAGTGTGAGTATTCAGAAACATATGCAAAAATGCTCACAACAGCAATAGCTGTAAGACTGCAAGAATAGTGTTCAAGACATGTTATACACTAAATACTTCTGAATAAATAACAACTGAAAACGTACATCAACAGAACACTGGTTCAGCTGTGGTACATCTACAAGAAAACAGACCTACTATAATCTACAGATGCATAATTTATTTCTAAGAAATACAGTTAAGACTGTCACAGCACAGAACTCCAGAAGATGCTTTTCACAGTAGATTCAAGGAGAATAATGCCCTTCTCCCTCCACCAGAAGAGAGGCACAGTGGCTCTGTAGTTAGAAAGGGCTTTTTTAATAAGGAAAAATGAGAAATTTTTTAAATGAGAAAAAAAAGGTGACATAATATGCCAGAGAAACAGTTAATTACTGATAATGACTCTAGCTGAGTAATAACTGTGGCTATGAGGGACTTTCCCTTTGTGTTATACTTCCATGTCTGAAGTTCTCAATTATGAGCATAAATTACTTTTGTAAACTGAAAAACAAAGTGAAGAAACTTTAAGGAATCAAAGACTCAATACTTTGAAGGTATTTCATAAAATACTAAACAATTCGACACATCAACATGTGAATATGTACACAGTGTGCCACATATACATTTCAAAAGCAAGTTAACTGAACATTACTTTTTCTCACACATATATGCTGAAACAAGCAAGAGGAAACACAAAATCCAGAACAGTGATTTAACTCAAAGAAGAAAAGGCAAGAAGGTTTCAAAGATACTGGCAATGTTCCTTTCCTAAAAAATGGGTAGTGGTTTCACAGGTTTTCATTCATAGATATTCTTTATAACAATGTCTTTAATATATTCTTTTATACAGACTGAATATACACAAATTTTTTTTAACGAGAAAGGACTTCATCATAAAAAGAAAAAGAAAAAAAAAAAAAAAACAGAAGAAACAGAATATAGGGGAAAAAAAAAAGACAAAAATACTGCCAGTGAAAGCAAAAGCAAATGCGAATAGCTATTTAAGGGAGAAGAGAAATTTTATTAATTTGTTTTCAGATTAGAGGATAATTCATTTGTTACAGTAAAACCTCAGCTATAGAGAAATTCACACAGTATTATTGTATACACTCACACTTTCTACATGTAATAGTCTATAATTTTAAATGCTAATTTTACTGAAATAATTTTAATAGAAATAATACCAAATTGCAAAACTATATAATAATGAATCTTCTTTTGTCATGACAGTTTTGTTTACCATCTATAGATGCAACTTGCTGTAACAGTGACTCCCTCAATACTAAGGGGTTATCAGTTCCCAAGAGGTTTTGGAACTTTTTTTAACTTTTCAGTTGGCTTTTTTTTTCCTATGAGGGCTCTTCCAGTCTTTCCCATGTTGTTAATTAATTCTTGCTCAACAATATGTTGATGGCTTAGAAATCATCTAATCAACTATATATTAAATCAAGAATACACAGACTGGCCGATGCACGCCAAGAATATGTGCTCTAAAATATGGTTTTGGATCTCTTTCAACTCATAAGGCTACTTCTCATTTCCCAAATATAAGTAGGTTCCTCCATAATAGTGTTCCAAATAAATGGATTTACCCCCAAATTTTTATTTTTACAAGTATTTTCAACATTCTATAACCAAATCATTAAAACTTAAAAGCAATTCCTGAATGTCACTGCATTGCTTTAGACAGTATGAAACTAGCCTTTTTTAGATCAGTTTTATCAATCTAAGAATATACATTAAGAAAATTTTCTTTTCTTTCTTAGGGAAAGCAGGATAAAGAAATGTTTAAGCCTTGTTTTAAAACAAGAAGTCAGTTTATAAAGTTTACAGAAACAATGATAAGCAGGACTCCTGAAAAATACACGCATTGACAATTTTTTAGCTCAGGAGCAAAAGATTATAAGTCCCAAGGTTATATGTATTTCTTAACATTCTAATGTAAACTATGAGCAAAAGGCTGGTTTTCTTCTTAATCACTCTTCAACACAAAATGCCTCCGGTATTATTAACATCATTAAGTCACATGAGATACAAAATTTTTAGTAAATTTATAAAAAGCTTACTACCTTCCTTTAACCTTACTGAGGTTAATGAAAAAAAAACTTACAAAGAACAAGGAAAAGTAACAAAATTCCTATTTCAAATGTTTCTGAACACAGGGAAAGCGTGAAACGTGAAGCACTCCATGAAGCCTGTTCAGAGTTCGCCGCCTGGTGCCCCACTGATGCCAGGGGCAGAGAAGAGATCTTGCTGCGTCTTTTCTCCATCTCCAGTCGTCTTCCTTCCAGGCACTCAACCTTCCATTGGAACCAGGACCCCAGATGGCCTCTTCTCTGTCCTGCCTTTAACCATATTCCTGAGGAGTCCCTGGAGGTAGGGTCACCTACACACACTACTAGTCTGAATCCTTCTCCAAACACAGAGAAATGAACTTGTGATGATGGCTAAGAAACATGTGAACGAACCGTGACACTACATATGCACACCAACACAAATCAAAAGCCATGAGAAAAGGAGAAATGAATTACGGAGACATTTTAACAAGAACCTGGGTCAAAAAGAAGTTAAAAATGAAAGCAAAACCATAAAAGAAACAGGTAATACACATTTTAAATGTTTGTTCCTGTTATTAATTTGAGAAACGAAAAATCTACACAAGATACAAGCTGGAAGAAAAGCTGCAGTGAGAGACAGTCTCTCTCCTGGTGGAATTCAAACTGGCACAGCTGTACTGAAACTAATCTAACACAATGTTATCAAGAGCCCTTACTCTGTAATGTAATAATTCTATTCACAAGACTTTGTACAAACAAAAAAAATGAACAAATACAGAATCCTTATTTCAGAATGAATGTAATGAAGGGATAAAATACATTATTCTACAAAACAACGTAAGGAGCCTACCACTACCAGGCCATATTGACCCCATTAACCTCAAAACTTCCTCCTAGCTCAACCAAGATGTACAAGTATAATCCTATACAAAATGAAAAAAAGTGTATTAATAGACTTAAGAGAGTTTTCAAATGACTTGAAACAGAAAAGCATTTTTCCTAGGATGGACAGGAAAATGATCTCCCAGCCTAACTATGAAATGTCATTTCCCAAACAATTTATCAACAAATTCAAATACCTCTGTAAATAATTTCATTAGCCAGGAGGAAAAAATGCCATTACAGCACAGAAGTCATCAACTGAGGTAAAAATTTGTTGGAGTCACGTGTATCAATGTCTAATAATATAAAATTTATTACATTTTCTGAGCAGTTACCGGTTATTAAACAAAAAGCTAAAATATGTGGCAAACTGTCATTTTAGGAAAAATTTAAGTAAAAAAGATTTATTTCTTGCAAAAACAGTTTTAAAAGCTATGCTGAACAGAAACTAAGTCTCTGTAAACACAAACAGAAAAAATATCAATAGGCAGAATCACAGACAATAAATACAATTTGTGTCTGTTCGAATACACCCTGAAGCAATTTGAGTTCTAAGCTGTATGAAGAACTTTGATCAACGAATTAAGTTTTATGCCCCATTTGTCATGGTTGCCCGTATTTCTATTTACCTGTACATCTAGGCATTTGGCATTTTAATGCCTTGATTTTATAATATTAACAGCAATTCAGTCGAAGCCTTCTTGCTTTATTTACTCTCTTGTCCAGAAGAAATGGATTTCTCTAATACTTACCTAAACTCGTGGGCTTGATGAGAACATCAAGAACATCATAAAAGGGTAAGTTTTTTAACTGCACATCAGGATGGACAGGAGGGATTGGGGGAGATGGCTGCTGCATCTCAAACGCGGGTTTAGTCTCCTGAAGCAGCACAGAACCAACAGGAGAGGACGGAGAATGAGGCGTAACTGGAGTGGAAGGCAACGCGTGGATTCCAGCCACAGCCAAGTCAGGTTCTACAGGTGAGGAGCTACCATCCAAACTGAAAACCGGTGATTTGATTGCGGATAAATCAGAAAGGCCTTCGAGAGTCCGTGGGTATCGGCGTCTATACAATTCTCGGATTTTAATCTGAACCGCAGGGCTGCAGCCACTCTTCAATAAGTGCAACGCCCTCATCAGGAGGTCATGCTTACGTCCACTTTTATTCCGTCCAGCAAAGCCTAGTAACACTTGTAGTTCAGAAACCCTAAAACTAGAAACCATATTCTAAAAGGAAAGAAAAAAAAAAAGGATATAAGCCAATAGTCAGCCTCAAACATATAAAAACCCTATCTAAAATAGACTGTAAAACTTTTTTCCAACATTCTGTTAATATCAACTGGCATGTGCTAGTGATCAGCATTTTCACATATCACTTACAATTGTTAACTGTTTCTACCACCACCACCCTTCCCCACAACTGCATTCACATTATGGTTTTAATCATGTTTTGCTGTTCTCAATTTCGGAAATCTATGGTCTGTCGGTTTCTGTTGACCACTTCACTGACTATGAAATCTATAACAATGAAAATACTCCTTTTCTCAGTGTACAATACACAGTGTAATGTTTATTACAGTATTATCACCAATTTAAAAAATTTAAGTTTTTGCAACAATGTACCTCTCAAGTTTCTGATGCTAAGCAGGAAAAATCTATAAACTCAAGACAGAACTGTAATCCAAAATCCAATAAATTTTTCACCCCAACTCCAATATTAATGGACAACACGTTTTCCCTGGTGACTCAGATTGTAAAGCCATCCCTGGGTCAGGAAGATCCCCTGGAGAAGGAAATGACAACCCACTCCAATACCCTTGCCTGGAAAATCCTAGGGATAGAGGAGCATGGGAGGCTACAGTCCATGGTGTCACAAAGAGTCAGACACGACTGAGCAACTTCACTTAATCACTAAGAAAATAAGGATTTTTTTTTTAATACTAAAGATAAAAATCACATCATCTTTATTCAGCAAACTCCTAAAATGACTAAAATTCTCACGTGCAAAACAAGAACTTTATGATGTAAAATGAAGACTATAAATAGCTCTGTTCCACATTTCACTTTATTTATTCAACAAACCTAGTAAATTCTTCCTATCATTTACTGCGTCATAAACCCATCTATACTTATGTCATTTTCGGTCAATTCTGAACTTAGAGGTAAAACCCACTTGGGTCAGTTTCACCTGCACCATACAAACACCATCTGACCAGGGAGAGGAGGAAGACGTGAACTGTCCAGAAGCCCCGAAACCCCGAAACCAACCAGCCCTCCTCCCGGCACTGCACACTCTCCAGCTGCCTGGGATGCCTATTCAACCCGGTGAGTATGCAGGGGCCTTACTACAGTGGGCAGTGACTCATAATAATTCCTCTGTTTTGCACTGTTAAGCGTCACTGATAGCCCAAGAAAATTGCTAAAACTCTTCTTGGTATTTAAAACAGTTGTTAGGAATACTTGCCAGTTTTCCAAAATGCAAACAAATTTAAATATATCAAAGTAATCTGAATGTATATGTTGTATCAAAATTCTACTTCAAATACTCTGTCTCCAAATTTCAGATTGTCCAAGTCAGAGAATATTACATAGTAACCCCAGCAAGCACTTTATACTCTTGATCAGTGCAATTCAAAAGAAATAGAAACCACATATATAATTCGAAACTATCTGGTGACCACGTTTTAAATTTACTTTGATAATATGCTTTATTTAATCCAATATATCAAAAGCATTATTTCAACATGTAAAAATTGGTTGCAATTTAAACATAATTTTTTTTAAGTGTCAACAAGATCTTTTTTCATACTAAGTTTTCAATACCCGGTGTGTATCTCACACTTGAGTACATCTCAGTTTGGACTAACCCCACTTCAAGGGCTTAGGGAGCCACAGGTGGAGGAACAACCACCCTGGACAGTGGATCTAAATCACACACTAACAGCAACATATATCACAAGTACCATGATCATTAAATTTTAATTTGCTTCATGGGTAAAAGAAGATTTTATTTATCTTACCCTCCCCCTTATGCTCTGGCCACCTGATGCGAAGAACCAACTCATTGGAAAAGACCCTGATGCTGGGAAAGATTGAAGGAGGAGAAGGGAATGACAGAGGATGAGATGGCTGGATGGCAGCAACAAGGCAATGGACATGAGTCTGAGTAAACTCCGGGAGCTGGTGATGGACAGGGAAGTCTGGCTGCTGCAGTCCATGGGGTCACAAAGAGCTGGACACGACTGAGTGAGTAAACTGAACTGATCCCCTATGCTCAGGACAACAAAGATGGAAAAGAAGAGAATTTGGGGCCTATCTCATGGCGCACCAGTTATGAGGCACAGTTTCAAGCATATAAAGACTCTGACAGCTTTTCAGGAAGTTTCCTCCCAGGCAAGAAATGCAATGCCTCTTTCCCAAAGTCCTCAATCTTAAAAAATACTTCAACTGAAATCTGCTTATACTACAGTAGCACAAATAACATTAAATCTAACAACTAACAAGTGTTAGTTGCACTAGTTGTTAGGAGAACACTCAAAAACAATGAACAATGACAGTCCTACAAGATACATGATATCTGTGATTCTTTGTAAAGAAATCAAACTAACTTACAATTCATGGCGTCTCTCCTTACCCTTATTTTCAGGTAATTCTTCATTTTAAGGAAACTTGTTTTACAGAAATGACAAAATAGACCACAAGGATTCTAAAGCTTGACTCTCAAAAAAGAATTCTGGGAGGTCTCATAATACCTATTTTCAATGGGAATTTTATTTGGCAAAGAATGCTAATGTACTTGGTCTAACATCTATTGTAAATACACAAATGAAAAAGAATAAGGAGAAAGAATGCAGAATTACAGTATTGTGAAGCAAAACAGAAATCCCCAGGTTTGGAGAGGGGCAAGGAAACAACAGGAGACAGGGCAGCCTTTGCCCTACAAAATGTTGCCAAGATATCTTACTGCAGGCATTTGCTCAAAGACGATGGCTCTGCGAGTCCACAGTGTCCTGTGGAAAACTTCACACCAGCAATCAGTAGCTGAAGGTCCCAGCATCAGAACTCAGGACACTGGCAGTCACACCATCTTTCTGGTAATTTGTAGTTTAAAACAACAACAAAACTCTCCCTTTATTTAGCATTTACTATTAAGATATCCCCTAAGAAGCTTAATCAGTCAACTCCAATGAACATGCGTTTCTTGGCAAACACCACTGGATCCCGCTTCTTCTTCAAGTTATGCCTTTTAAAAAAAATATCTGTCTTCAACCAATTTCAGCAGTCCCCAGGTAAGGTGAGCCTGCTATGACTACTACCAAAAATGGGTTCCAGCTACTGCTTTCCACCAACCTCTGATGTCAGTGTTTTTAATAACACTCCTTTTCAAGTGGATTTTATCCAGTCCATCCTGCCTGCTTCCAAGTCTGCCCTCTTAATACTTCAGTTACAACTGCTGTGTGTGCTACAGAGAAATTTCTCAATCAGTGTTTGTGGACTGACTTTAAGAAAATTCATGAACTATGCCGGCATGACTGATTTTTAAGAAAGATAATCTGATTGCTAAGGAAGAGCTAATTTGATTCAATAAAGCTAATCTAGGTTAACTGACATTCAATTAAGACTAGAAATGTAAAAACAAGCTTTTCCATTGTCAAAAGTATTAAAAAATTTTAAAGCTGGAACTTTATACAACTGAAACATTACATATAGAAGCGAAGGCAAGTTGACGGTGCTTTGCGAGCCCAAAAAAGCACAGAATTTGGCAAAGCTCTAGCGGGTTAGGTGTCATGGTAAAGATCAATACAGCTCTGTAGATTCTCCATCTGCTGTGACATATATTACAGGGGAAGGAGAAGAGCTGCGGAGGCAAACTGACGAATCACATTATTAACATCACCTTTCCCAGCTGCAGCATTAAAACAATCTACACCTACATTTGTAAGTAGGGATGCATTTAAAAAAATCAGATACATCATCAATCCATCAAAGGCATGATTAAGCTGATGTCGTAAGAAAAACTACTGCGGCAAATTAGAAAGAAAGATGCAATTCCAGAAGTCCTAGGAGGCCTCAGTTCCTGGGCCTTACTCCTGTGAGATCATGTAATCCCTATGATTAAATCCTGTTTTACTTGAGATATCTGATGTGGATATTTTCTTTACAACACACTGATCTCCTAAACACCTCCTTTTTGTACAAGATTTAAAATAAAGCTGTTCAAGAAACAAAAAAAGTCGACCACAAACACAAATTAAAAGATACAAGAAAACATGACTTCAAAAGCAAAATGCAAAAAGTCTATAAATTCAGTTTAGAAAAAAGGGGAAGAAAACAAATACAGCCCTAAGAATGAGAAGAGAAACAAAGACTACAAATACTAAGCAAATTTCTTTAAGAGAACAGCACATGCTGTTATATTCTAACTTAAAGACAAAGTTATTTCCTAGAAAAATATGTTACTCAATCTGATTCAAGGAGTATTAACTTGGTCCTGCTCTACTTCCAAAATTATCTGCCCAGAAAAGATAGTTTAAGTAAATAAATTCCTCCACCTCTTCAAGGGAAAAATGGAATTTTGTTCCTTAAACTATTCAAGAGCTTAAGAGTCAGAAAATCAAATATATGCTAGCAAACAAACATGGAAAAAACTATTGAACACAAAACATAAACTTTTAAAATATTACCGTATCTCAAACTTCTGAAGGTGAGTCCCCTCATCAACCAAAATTTCAGAGAAAAGCCTGATGAAAAAGGGACCCAGTATACTACCTATTCTGTCATTTCCCAAGACAGATGATAAGGAATCTTTTGGTAACACACTAATGTTTCCTATGAGTACAGACACAAAAGCCTCAAAGTACCCAAATAGAATTTAATCTAGGAAAATGAAAATGGGTTTCAGATAAATTCAATAAATTACTTGGTTAAAATGATTTCTGTCCTTATAATCACATACTGAAATATTTACGGATAAAACTTCTATAAAGTACACGGAATTTCTGTTAACATCATTTGGGGAGAGTAGATAAGGATAGACACGGCTGCTTTTGGCAGGAAAGCTATGACAAACCTAGACAGTGTGTTGAAAATCAGAGACATCACAATGCCTATAGTTAAGGCTCTGGTCTTCCCAGTGGTCAAATACAGTGGTGAGAGCTGGACCGCAAAGAAGGCAGAGCACCAAAGAATTGATGTCTTCCGAACTGTGGTGCTGGAGAAGACACCTGAGAGTCCCTTGGACAGCAAGATCAAACCAGTTAATCTTAAAGAAAAGCAACCCTGAGTATTCATTAGAAGGACTGATGCTGAAAGCTCCAGTATTTTGGTCACCTGACATGAACAGTCAACTCATTGGAAAAGTCTCTGATGCTGGGAAAGACTGAGGGCAGAAGAAGAGGGCGTCAGAGAATCAGATAGCTGGGTGACATCACTGATGCAATGGACGTGAACTTGGGCAAACTCTGGGGGATAGTGAGGGACAGGGAGGCCTGGCATGCTGCAGTCCACGAGGCCACGAACAGACACAACTGAGCAACATGAAAAAAGACCCGAGTTGATAACTGCAAGGTATGGGATACACAGAGAACTCTCTACCTCTGTCACCTGGAAAGTTTCCGTAGTAAAAGGTTTGCTTGACTGGTTGTGGGGTATATGGCACTATATATTCAAGTTTTCTATTAATCTGAAAGTATTCTATATTCAATTAGACAAAAAAAAAAAAAAAAAAAAGTCATTTGTTCGAATCTAGGATAAAGAGATTGTGATCTAAATACCAGTTCCCACCAAGGAAAAAAAGCTCAGTCTCCTTGAGGAAATGTCTAACTGCAAGTCTGAAAATGCACAAGACATGCCTAGAACATCCTATGCAGAAAACAAATCATCAAAGATCACTGAAATCTTGTCAGAAGGACACAGAAAACAACTCGGCAGCCCAGGACAAGCTGACGTGAGCAGCAAAAAGTCTAACACTGCATCAGATTCAAACATCAAATATATGAAAAATCATTTGTACGTAATG
Organism: Raphicerus campestris; assembly: GCA_006410735.1. Lineage (NCBI taxonomy): Eukaryota > Metazoa > Chordata > Mammalia > Artiodactyla > Bovidae > Raphicerus > Raphicerus campestris. The sequence goes on from SJYW01048571.1 coordinate 15,799, forward strand.
ATATGTAAAAAAACTCACTGATCTCCTTTAGAAAACATTGGGAAACCAACTCATTANGAATCTAGGATAAAGAGATTGTGATCTAAATACCAGTTCCCACCAAGGAAAAAAAGCTCAGTCTCCTTGAGGAAATGTCTAACTGCAAGTCTGAAAATGCACAAGACATGCCTAGAACATCCTATGCAGAAAACAAATCATCAAAGATCACTGAAATCTTGTCAGAAGGACACAGAAAACAACTCGGCAGCCCAGGACAAGCTGACGTGAGCAGCAAAAAGTCTAACACTGCATCAGATTCAAACATCAAATATATGAAAAATCATTTGTACGTAATGATATGTAAAAAAACTCACTGATCTCCTTTAGAAAACATTGGGAAACCAACTCATTAGTATTCTGAAAATGGATAAGGTAATAAGAAAAACAATACAAAAAGATTTACTGGCTCAAAAAAAATGCATGTGATTAGCTAGATAAATGCTATTAGACTGATACAAAAGTAAATGTGGTTTGGACTATGAATTTCAAATCATTATAACTAGGCTCAAACACATCTTTATTAATCAAAATAGGAATTGTTACAACCAACACATTTTACCTACGAGAAATGTTTGTTTATTCTAGCAAAAAAATCCCTGCTTCAAAATTGGATGATCTCTTGCAAAGCATTTTCTGCCTCCTGCTCGTTGTGGAAACATTTTGCCTGCAAAAAGTGGTCGAGATGCTTGAAGAAGTGATAGTCGATTGGCAAGAGGTCAGGTGAATGAGGCAAAACTTGGTCCCCAATTCATTCAACTTCTGAAGTGTTGGTTGTGCACTGCCATGGAGAAGAACTGGGCCCAATCTGTTGACCAATGCCGGCTGCAGGAGCTGCAGTTTTGGGCACATCTCAACGATTTGCTGAGAACACTTCTCAGATGACATCGTTTCACTGGGATTCAGAAAGCTGTAGAGGATCAGACTGGCAACAGACCACCAGACAGTGACCAGGATCTTTTTTTGGTACAAGTTTG
>SJYW01048573.1:0-14432 GCA_006410735.1 Raphicerus campestris
TGCGTGTGTCAACCTAACTAGGCCATGGTAACCAGATATTTGGTCAATATTCTGGATATTTCTGTGAAGGTACTTCCTTGGATGAGATGAACAGTTGATTCAGTAGACACCGAGTGAAGCAGAGGACTCTTCTTAATGTGAGTGGGCATCATCCAATCAGTCCTTTAGAGGAAAAAGTCCAGCCTCCCCTGAGGAAGACAGCATTTTGCCAGCAGACAGCCCTTGGACTTGAGCTGCTGCATCAACTCTTCCCTGGGTCTCCAGACTACCAGCATTCCCTCCAGATTTGAGGCTTGCCAGCTTCCATAATCACAAGAGTCAATTCCTTAGAATAAATAAATCTCTCTCTCTCTCTCTCTCCACGAAGACATACACACACGTGCGTGTATGTAGATAAACACAGAGATACACAGATACACACACCACATCTAAGATACAAGAGACAAAAAAATGCACCCAGATAGATACCACCACCGCCACTACCTTGACTCTATATGAACAGCAGTCCAGAATATGCTTGGTGCTATGCTTGGTGTCAGAACACCTGGGTTTCATGGCTGGTTTTGCCACTTACCAGGTAGTTCTTTGACCTTTTACAAAGTTGTCTATTATTGCTGAACTACAGTTTAATGCCTTACAATTTAAGAAATATCAAAAATATCATCCTATTCATAGATTGACAGTTTTTAAACTACTGTTCACTGATTACAATAGAATACACAGTACATTTTAAGTGCTTGCCTTTAAAAAAAAAAAACAACTATTTTTCAAATTTATTTGGTTGAGTCACATCTTTGTTGCACAGGACCTTTGTTGCATCACGCAGATCTTTTGTTCCAGTACGTAGACTCTCTCTAGTTATGGCTTGGGGCTCTGTAGCTCTGCAGCATGTGGAATCTACCCGTGTCCCCTGCATTACAAGGCAGATTCTTAACCACTGGACCACCAAGGAAGTCCTAAGTGCTTGTTTTTTAAGAAACAGTATCTACATAACACACAGCATACACACTGGACTTTCATTCTTATTACAAGTTTTATATTCACAGAGAATTCTGTCTGTGTGTATGTATGTGTATTTAATGAAACTGTCTGCTATGAGACTAGAATACTCTGGGGTTTGTCTGGTCTGGTCTTGTTTCTGTTTTTGAATTGACATGAGCAAAGATTAGTGCCCCAAGTTTTGGTTGAGTATGGGTAAACTTTTTTTTTTTTTCCAAGCAAAAACACACCACCATTGATGGGAAGAGTCAAAAATAAAACATAGACTCTCCGTTCAAGGAACTATCCAGACCCTGACTTGAGGATACCTTAGTTATAATATTCCAGCATTTCAAAAGTCAGGCCCAAGAATTCCCCAGCTGACAAAAAGACAGCTGACAGATTTGATCACACAAAAAATCATAACTTCTGAGCAATGGAAGAAACCATCAACTAAGTTCAAAAGACAACTGACAAATAGGGATATTTGCAACATGTATAACAAACAATGGATTTGTATCTAGAACATATAAAGAGCTTCTACAAATTGCTATGAAAGACAAATTTCCCAGCAGAGAAATAAGCTCAAGATGTAAACAAGCAATTCATAGAAGAAAAGCAAGAAAATCCAATAAACAGATGAAAAGATGTTCAACCTTACTAGTAATTAGAGAAATGCAAATTAAAGCCATATGAGCTATCTTTTTCTATCCTCATCACATTCGCAAAAACTTGAGAGCTTGACAGCATATAGTACTGATTGAGGCGCCTGGCATTCTTATGAACCATCAGTGAGCAGGTAAAGATTGCTAAGTCTGATGTGTTTTAAATGCATATACCCTTCACTTCACATCTCCTTCTTTCTCTTTCTTGTAGATGAGTGTCTTACAGGAAGATGGCTACTGTGCAAGCCTGGAGCAGAGTTCTCACAGAAGCTGAAATCTGCTGGCACATCGATTTGGGACTTCTCAGCCTCCAGCACTCTGAGAAATAAATTTCTGTTGTTTAAGCCACTTGGTCTATGACGTTTTCTTATAGTAGCCTGATCCGACTAAGACACCAAGGAAATGGTGAAAATCAGTCACACCCGGTCCAGGCTATGAGGCTGATAAGCAGTGAGTCAGGTGAGCACACCAGCCCTGGACTGTACCACTGCTCTCTCCCTTTGTGGGGGGCATTGTGCGGGTTTGCCCTGTCCTGGAGGCATGCCACTCAGCCACTGTCACTCTTAGTCCTGGCTTTGTCAATGTCACTGAGCATTTGTGTTTCACAAATCCAGTTGTCAAGACCCCGTGAGAGCTGGGAAGAAGGCAGGCTAGGATTCAAACTAATCCTTGCCCATCTGAATGCTACATACTTTCCTCTCTCAACCTCACCACCTGTTCCTCCTCTGTGCTCAACAAATGTGTGTTTCACTGGATGCAATAAAATAGCAAACACAAGTTCATTCTATTTTTTGCCCCACCCTCTGGCTGAAACAAGCAATTTCATCACAGAAAATTGTGTCTCTGTGTTACCCACTCTGGTGTGGATATTGGATATCTCAATCACTCAGTAGCGAGTAGGTTTTGATTCAGCCCAGGTTCTATGCCTTTCTTCTCTTCAAAGGATTTTTCTACCTTAGATTTACCTCCATTTCACAAACCTGCCAAATAAGAGTGATAACAAAAACAATGACCACTNAAAAGACAGCTGACAGATTTGATCACACAAAAAATCATAACTTCTGAGCAATGGAAGAAACCATCAACTAAGTTCAAAAGACAACTGACAAATAGGGATATTTGCAACATGTATAACAAACAATGGATTTGTATCTAGAACATATAAAGAGCTTCTACAAATTGCTATGAAAGACAAATTTCCCAGCAGAGAAATAAGCTCAAGATGTAAACAAGCAATTCATAGAAGAAAAGCAAGAAAATCCAATAAACAGATGAAAAGATGTTCAACCTTACTAGTAATTAGAGAAATGCAAATTAAAGCCATATGAGCTATCTTTTTCTATCCTCATCACATTCGCAAAAACTTGAGAGCTTGACAGCATATAGTACTGATTGAGGCGCCTGGCATTCTTATGAACCGTCAGTGAGCAGGTAAAGATTGCTAAGTCTGATGTGTTTTAAATGCATATACCCTTCACTTCACATCTCCTTCTTTCTCTTTCTTGTAGATGAGTGTCTTACAGGAAGATGGCTACTGTGCAAGCCTGGAGCAGAGTTCTCACAGAAGCTGAAATCTGCTGGCACATCGATTTGGGACTTCTCAGCCTCCAGCACTCTGAGAAATAAATTTCTGTTGTTTAAGCCACTTGGTCTATGACGTTTTCTTATAGTAGCCTGATCCGACTAAGACACCAAGGAAATGGTGAAAATCAGTCACACCCGGTCCAGGCTATGAGGCTGATAAGCAGTGAGTCAGGTGAGCACACCAGCCCTGGACTGTACCACTGCTCTCTCCCTTTGTGGGGGGCATTGTGCGGGTTTGCCCTGTCCTGGAGGCATGCCACTCAGCCACTGTCACTCTTAGTCCTGGCTTTGTCAATGTCACTGAGCATTTGTGTTTCACAAATCCAGTTGTCAAGACCCCGTGAGAGCTGGGAAGAAGGCAGGCTAGGATTCAAACTAATCCTTGCCCATCTGAATGCTACATACTTTCCTCTCTCAACCTCACCACCTGTTCCTCCTCTGTGCTCAACAAATGTGTATTTCACTGGATGCAATAAAATAGCAAACACAAGTTCATTCTATTTTTTGCCCCACCCTCTGGCTGAAACAAGCAATTTCATCACAGAAAATTGTGTCTCTGTGTTACCCACTCTGGTGTGGATATTGGATATCTCAATCACTCAGTAGCGAGTAGGTTTTGATTCAGCCCAGGTTCTATGCCTTTCTTCTCTTCAAAGGATTTTTCTACCTTAGATTTACCTCCATTTCACAAACCTGCCAAATAAGAGTGATAACAAAAACAATGACCACTTAGTAAGCAGTCTACGTGCCAAGTACTCTGTGTGCTAAGCACTTCACACACATCATCTCATTTAATCATCACAACAACATCTTTATAATTCCCATTTTTATAGCTCAGGATAGAGAATTAGGCCTCTTGCCCAAGATCACACAGCCAGGCAGTTCAGTAGCTGGCATTTGGTCTCTGATTTGAATGATTCACTATACTCTCTTCCCCAATTTGTGATGTGCTTTTTAAAATATTCTGTAAGCAGGAGATTAAGAATTACGACTGTTGGGATCACCAGTAAGAAAGACCTCAAACTTCATTTCAGATGATGAATTGATTTCACACAGCAAAGTCTTCTCTTCAAAGTTTATATTGAGATGGTTGTCTTGTTTTTCTGGTTACAGTAGAAAGCCACAGATTCAACACAACCTACCTTCTTCCATGGGGCTTCCCTGCTGGTTCAGACAGAAAAAAATCTGCCTGCAATGCAGGAGACCTAGATTCGATCCCTGGGTCAAGAAGATCCCTTGGAGAAGGGAAGAACAACCCACTTCAGTATTCCTGTCTGGAAAATTCCAAGGATAAAGGAACCTGGTGGGCTACAGTGCATGGGGTCACAAAGAGTCAAACATGACTAAGCACACACACACAACTTCTCCCATAAAATCGTTTTCCTCTCCCACCCTTACCTCTAATGGGAAATAGGAATGCAGTTTAAAACAAGTGAAATGCTAATAAAACATGAGTACCATTTACATATTGAAGAGGTGTATTCAAATGTAGATGAAAATACGATTATTTGTACCCAGAAGAGAAAGCTTCCTGTTAGCATTAGCATGTTGTTACATGGCCTGGTGATTGCAATGGAGATCAAAATACCTGACCAAAAAAACAGCGACATAGCATAATCTCATCAGACTGGAAGGTAATTAACTGAAAATGCTTTCTTTAAGAAATATAGTATAATCTCTATCAGTCAAGAGAGACAAGGCTATGCTATGGGGGAGTGAGGTTAAATTATTGTTGTAAGATGACCTCCTGCTTATCCAGAATGTCTGGGTTCTGGAATGTTATGATGATNAATATTGAAGAGGTGTATTCAAATGTAGATAAAAATATGATTATTTGTACCCAGAAGAGAAAGCTTCCTGTTAGCATTAGCATGTTGTTACATGGGCTGGTGATTGCAATGGAGATCAAAATACCTGACCAAAAAAACAGCGACATAGCATAATCTCATCAGACTGGAAGGTACACTAATTAACTGAAAATGCTTTCTTTAAGAAATATAGTATAATCTCTATCAGTCAAGAGAGACAAGGCTATGCTGTGGGGGAGTGAGGTTAAATTATTGTTGTAAGATGACCTCCTGCTTATCCAGAATGTCTGGGTTCTGGAATGTTATGATGATCAAATATTGACTATTGATTACTCTACCAAATACTTCATAGAACTAGGCAGATCACTGATACACCCTCAGCCCGGCATTTCCTCACATTTATTTATTTATTTTTATTTGTCTTTACCTGTGCTAGGTCTTCGTTCCTGAGTGAGGGCTTTCTCTGGCTGGGACAAGAAGAGGGTGCTGAGATGCATGGGTCTCTCATCACTCTTCTTGTTGCAGAGCATGGGTTCTAGGTTGCAGGCCTTCAGACCAGGGATTGAGCCCATGTCCCCTGCATTGACAAGAGGACTCCCAGTAACTAGACCACTAGGCAAGTCCATTTCCTCACTTTTAAAATGAAGCATTGCCTGTTTCAAAATTTAATAGTTTGAGACTGACAGAATGTTGACAATTAAAGCTATGGGATGGGAACATGGAGACACACCAGAGTATTCTCTTGTTTAGGGTAAGTGCAAAATTTTCAAAAGTTTCAAAATTATACAAGATTCACAAAACAAACTGTGCTTAAACCGGTTTTCTGGGATGTCAAATATAGCATAGATAACCTTTGGCCCATATATATCCCAAGGCTGTTCCAGTTCTTCAGATTCACAAAAATCATGATAGCTTAAAATTTGCTCTGACCACCACCACGCCCTTAAAACCTGAGCAATACAGTAGGTAAATATAAATTAAATTGATGTGTTTTTCCAGACCCTCAGTAAGAGTGATTTCACATATAGGAGNATTGAGACTGAGACTGACAGAATGTTGACAATTAAAGCTATGGGATGGGAACATGGAGGCACACCATAGTATTCTTTTGTTTAGGGTAAGTTCAAAATTTTCAAAAGTTTCAAAATTATACAAGATTCACAAAACAAACTGTGCTTAAACTGGTTTTCTGGGATGTCAAATATAGCATAGATAACCTTTGGCCCATATATATCCCAAGGCTGTTCCAGTTCTTCAGATTCACAAAAATCATGATAGCTTAAAATTTGCTCTGACCACCACCACGCCCTTAAAACCTGAGCAATACAGTAGGTAAATATAAATTAAATTGATGTGTTTTTCCAGACCCTCAGTAAGAGTGATTTCACATATAGGAGCAGTTGAAAAGTGGGTGATTCAGTAGCTTCAGATGAAAAACTCATGTCCCTGTATAGAAGATATAAACGTTTGCCTTATCAAAGTGACACCTTGTTGTCAGCCAGGGACATGGGCCACCTGCAAATGCATCACTATTAAGCAGAAATTGCAAAGCGTGGTCCCCTAACTCAGACATGCCCAGAGTGGGATTTTCTTTATTTTTCTACAACTTAATCTGATTTCTATTTCAAGTTCCCTTTATGCCAGAAGAGCATACACCGAATCACAATCTATTGGCATACTACCCCCTTTTTTTGGGGTGCGTGTAAATCTGAGGGGAGGATTCAAACAGAATCATTGTGAGTAGGGAGACATCATCTCTTTAGATTGGCAACTGCTGAGACATTGCAGTTCCATCAGGACTTCACTTACCCATCAAAGTTATTCCTGGGTTGTCCCTCATCTCCACAGAAAGCTTGGGTGCAGCTCTCTCAGCCAGGCTTCACTGAGGAGCAATTCTAAGGCTACAGCTCTGCAATGTAGGAGACACAGATTCGATCCCTGGGTGGGGAAGACCCCTTGGAGAAGGGAATGGCAGCCCACTCCATATTCTTGCCTGGAGAATTCCATGCACAGAAAATCTTGGTGGGCTACAGTCCATGGGGTAGAAAAGAGTGGGACATGACCAAACAACTAACTCTAACTTTTCAGCACCACACTGAACCAGGATGAGACCAGGAGACTGTATAGGACTCCACATGCCTCAAATTATCACACAGGCAGCCACTTCTCTGGTCCCTCCCACTTCTGTGCTCTAGAATGCCATTTTGAGCAGGAGGCTCAACGTGTCTTTCTTCTTGGACTTTCCCAGTTGAATAGGAAGTGCTCTTACCACCAGATGAGTGATGACTGAGAACACGCCCCCTTCCCTTGACACCAAGTAACAACATACACTCATTCCTTCCTTCTCTTCCATATTTCTACCTCCAGGACAGAATACTGGAGTAGGTAGTCTTTACCTTCTCCAGGGGCTCTTCCCAACCTGGGGATCGAACTCAGGTCTCCCACATTGCAGGCAGATTCTTTACCAGCTGAGCCACCAGGGAAGCCCAAGAATACTGGAGTAGGTAGCCTATCCCTTCTCCAGTGGATCTTCCCAACCCAGGAATTGAGCCAGGGTCTCCTGCACTGCAGACAAATTTTTTACCAACTGAGCTATCAGGGAAGCCCTCTATTTTTCTCCACCCCTTACCCAAATCCTGGGACTCTAGAGCTAAAATGTCTACCGCTCACTCATCAGGTATCAGTTTAAACATATTGTTCATGTCTTAAGTGTCCTCAAAGCTAAGCTTTTGAAACGCAAACCATTTTTTCTGTTTTTGCGATAACATCCATCTCCACGGCAATGAATACCTCACTTGAAGAGGGGAGGGTTGAGGGGGTTGTAGGGTAACAGAAAAATAACAGGAAAATTAAGACTGCTATTAATGTATTTTTAAGAGTCTGTTTATTCATTTATTTGTTTTTGGGTGTGCTAGGTCTTCATTACGGAAAAGGTAATGGCTCCCCACTCCAGTACTCTTGCCTGGAAAATCCCATGGATGGAGGAGCCTGTTAGGCTGTAGTCCATGGGGTTGCGAAGAGTCAGACACGACTGAGCAACTTCACTTTCACTTTTCACTTTCATGCATTGGAGAAAGAAATGGCAACCCACTCCAGTGTTCTTGCCTTGGAGAATCCCAGGGACGGGGGAGCCTGGTGGGCTGCCGTCTATGGGGTCGCACAGAGTCGGACACGACTGAAGCGACTCAGCAGCAGCAGCAGCGGCAGCAGGTCTTCATTGCTGCACAGGCTTTTCTCTAGTTACAGTAGATGAGCTTCTTATATATGTAGCTTTTCTTGTTGCAGAGCACGGGCTCTAGGCGTGGGCTCAGTGGTTGTGGCACAGAGGCTTAGCTGCTCCACAGCATGTGGGATCTTCCTGGATCAGGGATCAGACCCAAGTCTCCTACATTGGTAGGTGGTTTCTTAACCATTGGAACCACCAGGGAAACCCTGCTGTAATATTTTAAAATATTACTTCATCACAGGTGTTCTCAGGTTTGGCTGCAAGCCTCAGTTTCAAGAGCCTCAGTGTGCCTTCAAAGCTCTTTATTCCTCCCACTCTTCAAGGGAAGATGCTAAAATGTGCCTTCACTGTTGTTCCCTCCCCCTATTCACTGCCAGCTCAGGCTCAGGAAGCCCTGGGGGGCCCCCCCATGCCACTTCCTGAGGCTGCCCAAGCCCAAGACCCCCGGACTGCCAAGTCAGCAAGGCTTTTCTGCACTTTTGATGCCCTCCCAGGGATTTGAGAAAAACAGTTCTTTTAGCTTCCACTCACTGTTTAACTTCCTTGGCCGTGAGCCTGAGGGGCTGGGGCAGGGGCTGATCTGAGTGACAGATGTGGTCCCTGCCCACCTCCCAGTGTCATTTAACTTTTTGTGCTCTAAGCATGAAGCTCCCACACTTTCCTCTGGCACTAAGAGAGTCCTGTCCAGCAGGGCTCTCCAGTCCTGCAGGAGGCAGAAAGGCCTGTCCGGTGAGTCCACTCTATGGGTCCCCTGGACCACTCAGACAGGTTTGCATCCTAGGATACAGACAGCCAAGGTTCTCAAGCTGGGACGCACAGCTCCCCCGACCAACACAAACTGATACCAAAGATTAGTCAACATACATACAAACCCCGGCCTTTGGCATCCTTCTCACTTTTAGGTAGAGGCTCAAAAGCCAGGACTAAGGAATTTTGTCTCTGTTCATGGACACGGAGTCACTGGAGAAGGAAATGGCAACTCACTCCAGTATTCTTTCCTAGGGAATCCCATGGACAGAGAAGCCTGGTGGGCTATAGTCCATGTGGTTGCAAACAGTTGGACATGACTCAGCAACTAAACAGCAATAGCATGGACACCAGTCTGCCTACCTCTGCCTTTGCTCTGAACTCAGAGACTAAGGAGGGGCGGGGCACACCTGTGAGGAAAGAACAGGCCCCTGAGAAAGTCTTGGATATCTTTTTCCCCCTTCTTGGCAATGCAATGAGCTTTTGTACTCCAACCCTCCCATTCTCTCCTCTGATAAAGTCCTTGACAAGTAAAAATTTTAAATCTCTCTTTAAGTCACTGAGCCTAGGGACTTCCCTGGTGGTCCAGTGGCTAAGACACTATTGTCCCAAGCAGGGGGCCCAGGTTTGATCCTTGGTCAGGGAACTGGATCCCACATGCTGCAACTAAGAGTTCGGATGCTCATCTAAAGATCCTGCATGCTGCAACTAAGACCTGGTGCAGCAAAATAAATGAATATATATATATATTTAAAGTCACTGGGCCTGATATACCAGGAAAAGAAAAACTTCCTCTTTGGAAGACTGAATAATGGCCCCCAAATATGGTCATGACCTAATCTTTGGAACCTGTGGACTTGCAAAGGAGGCTGTGCATGTGTGATTAAATTAAGAATTATTGAGGTGAGAGGATGACCTTGGATTATCCAGTAAACCTGACATAATCATAAGGATTTTTATAAAAGGGTGTCGGAGGAATCAAGAGTCAGAGGACAAAGCAACGTGAGGATGGCAGCAGAGACTGGGGTGAGTTGACCACAAGCCAAGGAATGCCAACAGCTTCCAAAAACCAGACAGGGAAAGGAAAGCATTCCCCTGTGAGTCTCCAGAACAGACCAGCCTTGCCAGTGACAAAAGGTGGGGCTCCCAGACACACAGGGTTTTTGTCCCCCGTTTCTTGTAGGCAAGACTCCAGCCTCCATTACTTTCCCTGAGTTCCAGAAGGCAGATTCCAACAGTTGCTAATCAAGAGAAGAGCAGCCAAGAAACCACTGAGGTAAAATTAAAGGGAGTTTGGGAAGGTTCTGTACACACTGCTATGTTTAAAATGGATAGCCATCAAGGTCCTACCATGTAGCACATGGAGCTCTGCTCAACATCCTGTGCCAGCTGGGTGGGAGAGGAGTCATAAGACAGAATGGGTACATGTATAAATGAGGCTGAGTGCCTTCACTGTTCACCTGAAATTATCACTTTGTTAATCGGCTATATCCCAATGCAAAATAAAAAGTTTAAAAAAAAAAGATTGAAGGGACAGGAGACACAAACCCAAATTAGAAGGCCAACCACCTGAGACCCTACACACACCCTAATCTTGTCAGCAAACCCATCTTTGAACCACAAAACTCATCAAACTCCTGGGTTGGGACACACGGTTTTTCAAGGTGGGAGTCCCCTGTGTTGCCCTTTGTCTGGCAAAGTAATAAAGCTATCCTTTTCTCAGTTCCAGTTTAGTTGCTCAGTTATGTCTGACTCTTTGCAACCCCACAGACTGTGGTGGGTTTACCCAAAACTGTCTCTGAGATTCAATTTGGCACTGGTGTATCAAGAAGCTGAGCTTTCAGTAACACCAATGCCTCGATTTTTAGATCTGTTAAACTCATTTTGTATTTTTGACTTCCAGAACTGTAAGTCTTCCAAAATACTAAGTGTGTGGAAATGTTTTATAGCGGCAGTGTGTAACTAGTACAGCCTTTGGACATGAGGTAACGCAGAGTTCAGACCCAGTCACAGCTCAGGAAAATTATTGAAATAGTGGTGCTAACTTAAATCTGGAATGTTACCACATAGCACTGGAGCTGTAGAAGTGATAGAAGATTGAGAAAACCTGGAACTGATGTTTCTTATCAAGAGATGCTTGGGGTTTGCCTATTTGTCCTTTTATGGAATGCACATGAGGCATAGCGCCCTAAACATCAGATCAGTAGACCACTTTGAACTCAGGTGGCTGTTTGCTAGCTGAACGATTCAGGGCAAGTAACTTAACCTTTGTAAAATGGAAGATCTTATTATCTATCTAAAAAGATACCATGATGGCCCTCCCTGGTGGTCCAGTGAATAAGAACCTGCCTCCCAATGCAGGGGACACGGGTTTGATCCCTGGTCCGGGAAGAATCCACGTGCCACAGATCAATTAAGCCCATATACCACAAGTATTGAGCCCAGGTGCTGCAGCTACTAACGCCTAGACCCCATGCTCTGCGAGAGCCCCACCCAATGAGAAGCCCGCACACGGCAGCTAGAGCAAGTCCCCACGCAGCAACGAGGACCCGGTGCAACCAACAATAAATAGGTACATAAATAAATTTTTCATTAAAAAAAAGTAAGAGATACTGTGGGAATTCAGTGAGACAGTATAAGTGAAAGGATTTGATATCTCACAGAGTCTAAGATACTCTCTCACAGATAAAAATATGGCATAGAATGTATAAAAGATTCCAGATATTTGCATGTCCTGACTGTTTATCTTTCAGATAAATGGGAGTTAACTAAAATCTACCTCAGGTGTTTCAAGGTGCTCAGATTTCATGGAAAGCTTTGGACTCCATCTGTAGGACCCTTCCAGCTCTGCCACTCTATAATTCTAAATGTCAGCCTGAACAATGCTATGATAGCAACATTAATTCTCTCATGGCAGATAGATAGACCCAAAAGCCCAAGAAAGAAGTTAGAGCTGATCAAGAATGAAGATGGTGCAGGGCAGTGTACAGACTTCTGAGCATTCTTTATTCATGTATTCATTGCACATATAATCACCATGTGAATACAATATATGCCAGTGGCTATGCTAGGCTCTGGTTAGGATGGAGTCAGAGTGATTCAAGGACAGGGGAGGATTATGAAAATGAATAACAAGCTCACTACCACCACAACTATATAATCAAGTGTGCTGTGCTTAGTCGCTGTTGTGTCTGACTCTTTGCAAACCCATGGACTATAGCCTCCCAGGCTCCTTTGTCCATGGAATTCTCCAGACAAGAATACTGGAGTGGGTTGCCATGCCATCAAGTAGGGAAGACAAATATGTAACCCCCAACAGCCCAACTATCTCTAGGCTTCACCTTGCTGGGGTCTCCAGGGAGGTCACAGTACATCTCTGTGATTTCCAGGGATGTACCTACTCAGGCAGAAAATCAATCCTCTGTTTAATCTTCTCATATTCCCAGGGCCTCTGGGGATTATGAGGGCTTCCCAGGTAGCTAAATAGGTAAAGATTCTGCCTACAATGCAGGAGATGTTGGCAGACATAGGTTCAATCCCTGGGTCAGGAAGATTCCGTGGAGAAGAAAATGGTAACCCACTCCAGTATTCTTGCCTGGAGAGTCCCATGGACAGAGGAGCCTGGCGGGCTATAGTCCACGGGGTCTCAAAGAGTCAGGAACACGACTGAAGTGACTGAACATGCACACTGGGGATTCTCACCTGAGCTCACCAACATTGTGAGCCTGCTGGCTGCGGCCACACCAGGGGTGTCCCGTGCCTGCTGCCATCACCGCCGTAAGATAGGCTCCTCTGCATGTCAGTGACACGGTTGACTTTCCAGACAACTTTCATTTCAGGGCTTGTGGCCACCTAAACCTTCCCATAATTCCTGTGAGTTGCCATGGTTTCCATCTTCCTTATCTGCTTTGTTTGTCACTCATATGCCTCCACCACCCTTCCCCACATTCCTGCTGCAGAACTCAGCTCCTTCTACTGCTTCTAAAGAGATCCATGCACATCAAGCCCTTTGTTCTTCCCTGCCAACCCCTGTCCTCCCTTCTTCCCTCTCTTTGGTTGATTTAACCAACAGTTTGTTAGGAAGGGAAAGAACAGAGAGGGGATTCAGAGGGACAGCCCATTGCAGAGAGATGTCCTTCCTCCAACCACAGGCTCTAAGTCCCTCCCTCCTTCCTGCTCTCTCCCCTCCCACTACTAAGCCACCAAACCGACCCTTCCCCCTGGCTTTCCACCCAGTTGACTTGGAGATTTAGCACTTAGTACAGGTGCTTAGCCAAGTATTTTCCCAAGAAAGATGTATGGAATTCAGAGAAGAGGTTGAGCCTCACATGCAGAATCTTTTAGGACACAATAGAATAGATCCAGCCCATAAAAGTGCTTCCATTTCATTACCTAAAGCTTCAGGCTCCATTCTTTCTTTAGTTTTAAAAATGTATCCATAATTTTTTAAATTTTTAATTGGCAGATAATTGCTTTACAGTGTTGTGTTGGTTTCTGCCATACAAAAATGTGAATCAGTCACACATATACATACGCCCCCTTCCTCCTGAACCTCCCTTCCCCACCCCACCCCACTCCCATCCCACTCCTCTAGGTTGTCACAGAGCACCAGGCTGAGCTCCCTGTGTTACACAGCAACTTCCCACTAGCTATCTATTTTACACATGGTAATGTATATATTTGGAGAAAGCAATGGCATCCCACTCCAGTACTCTTGCCTGGAGAATCCCATGGACAGAGGAGCCTGGTAGGCTGCAGTCCATGGGGTCACTAAGAGTCGGACATGACTGAGTGACTTCACTTTCACTTTTCACTTTCCTGCATTGGAGAAGGAAATGGCAACCCACTCCAGTGTTTTTGCCTGGAGAATCCCAGGGACTGGGGAGCCTGGTGGGCTGCCATCTATGAGGTCACACAGAGTCGGACACGACTGAAGTGACTTAGCAGCAGCAGCAATGTATATATTTCACTTTTAGTGCTGAATGGGCTTCCCAGGTGGCACAATGAGAAAGAATCCACTGGCCAATGCAGGGGACACAAGAGATGCAGATTCTATTCCTGGGTCCGGAAGATCCCCTGGAGAAGAAANATATATTTCACTTTTAGTGCTGAATGGGCTTCCCAGGTGGCACAATGAGAAAGAATCCACTGGCCAATGCAGGGGACACAAGAGATGCAGATTCTATTCCTGGGTCCGGAAGATCCCCTGGAGAAGAAAATGGCAAGCCACTGCAGTATTCTTGCCTGAAAAATCCAAAGCACAGAGGAGCCTGGCGGGCTGCAGTTCAGAGGGTCGCAAAGAGTCAGACACAACTGAGCAACTGATCTCGTGTGCACACACACACACAACGTATATAGTTCAGTGCTCCTCTCAATTTGTCCCAACCTCTCTTTCCCCTGCTGTGTCCACAAGTCCATTGTCTA
>SJYW01048575.1:10762-29529 GCA_006410735.1 Raphicerus campestris
AGCCCCCCCAAAATAAAGTCTGACACTGTTTCCCCATCTATTTACCATGAAATGATGGGACCAGATGGCATGATCTTAGTTTTCTGAATGTTGAACTTTAAGCCAACTTTTTCACTCTCCTCTTTCACTTCCAAGAGGCTCTTTAGTTCTTATTCACTTTCTGCCATAAGGGTGGTGTCATCTGCATATCTGAGGTTATTGATATTTCTCCTGGCAATCTTGATTCCAACTTGTGCTTCCTCCATCCCAGTGTTTCTCATGATGTACTCTGCATATAAGTTAAATAAGCAGGATGACAAAATACAGCCTTAACGTACTCCTTTTCCTATTTGGAACCAGTCTGTTGTTCCATGTCCAGTTCTAACTGTTGCTTCCTGACCTGCATATAGGTTTCTCAAGAGGCAGGGGTTTCTCCTCTATTTCTTTGCACTGATCACTGAAGAAGGCTTTCTTATTTCTCCAGGGGAACTTCCTGACCCAGAGATTGAACCTGGGTCTCCCACATTGCAGGCGGATTCTTTACCACTGAGCCACCAGGGAAACTTCAAATATCTTCCCATCCAAAATAAGAGGATAATTACAACTGCAAAGGTTCTTTGCAAAAAGCAAGTGGTTGAATCCTACAGCAGGCTCCCCAGCCCAGGAGTCCTGCACCAGAAAGATGAGTCCCTAGGACAGTTGGATTCAAAGGCCAGTGGGACTTACTCACAGGAGACACAGAAAGCCGTGGGAAATAGACACTCCATTCTTCTTTTTTGTAAGACTCCATTCTTAAAGGGTCCATATGAAATCTCAAATGCTCTAGAGCATGAGGCAGGAACAATACTTTAAAGGGGACTTGCTGATCTTGGAGAGTCTCCCAGAGAGGGTGGAGGCAACCAGACCTCACCCTGAGGACACAGATAGTGCTGGAAGCCATTTTTTGGCAGCTCATTCTACCATATGGACACTGGTGCTGGGAAGTCGCATTTTAGAATCCTCTCTCTAGCTTATTAACACCAGGACCCAGCACTATTGGCACCATTACCAAGTGGCACCATTGGCACCAGCCTATTGGCACCATTACCAAGATACCTCAGTCCAAGCAACTAGCCAGGCAGAAACACAGCCCCAGCCACCAGCAAGGAGGCTGCCTCCTGAGCCCACAGCAGCCTCAGTACATGGACCTGCCCACCACAGAGCCCAGGGCCTGGCCCAACACAGAACTGCACAGGCATTGGCCCCAGGATTCCCAGGGCCCTATAGCCAGAGACCCTGGCACTCAGCAGTAAGCTCACCAGGGAGCCAATACTATCCCAAGGAATCCCCTGGGCCCAGTCCCAACCATCAGCATACCAAGATGATATCTGAAACATCTTGGGCTCCTCAACCAGCTGCACTGACAAAAACTGTAGCAATTTTAAAAATCTATCTCCTAAGGCAAAGGAACCAAAAGAAAAATTAAATTTATGGGACATAATTAAAGTTAAAAGCTTCTGCACAGCAAAGGAAACCATCAAAAAAAGAAAGAAAATTTACTGAATGGCAGAAAATATATGCAACTGATATGATCAACAAGGGGTTAATATACAAAATATATAAACTCATACAACTCAGTATCAAAAAACCAATTTGATCTTAAAACATGGGCAGAAGACCTGAACAGATATTTTTCCAAAAAGACATATGGATGGCCAATGGGCACAGAAAAAGATGTTCCACGTTGCTAATCAACATAGAAACGCCAATCAAAATCACAATGAAAGATCATCTAATATTTGTCAGAATGTATATTATCATAAAGACCACAAGTAACAAATATTGGTGAGGATATGTAGAAAAGGGAATCCTTGGACACTGTTGGTGTGAAGGTAAATTGGTGCAGCAACTATGAAAAACAGTAGTGAGGTTCCTCAAAAAATTAAAAATAGAACTATCATATGATTCAGCAATTACATTCCTGGGCATATATCTAAGAAAACAAAAATCACTAATTCACAAAGATACATGACCTGATAGCTGAGCTGGTAAAGAATCCATCTGAAATGCAGGAGACCCTGACTTGATTTCTGGGTTGGGAAGACCCACTGAAGAAGGAATAGGCTACCCACTCCAGTATTCTCAGGCTTCCATTGTGGCTCAGCTGGTAAAGAATCTGCCGGCAATGTGGGAGCCCTGGGTTCGATCCCTGGGTTGGGAAGATCCTCTCGAGAAGGGAAAGGCTATTCACTCCAGTATTCTGGCCTGGAGAATTCCATGGACTATACAGTCCATGGGGCTGCAAAGAGTCAGACACAACTGAGCAACTTCACTTACCTTACTTACATGCACCTCAGTGTTTGTGGCAGCATTATTTCCAATACAAGATATAGAAGCAACCTAAATGTCCATCATAGATGAATGGATAAAAAGGAATGGTACATATATAAAATGGAATACTANTCAGACACAACTGAGCGACTTCACTTACCTTACTTACATGCACCCCAGTGTTTGTGGCAGCATTATTTCCAATACAAGATATAGAAGCAACCTAAATGTCCACCATAGATGAATGGATAAAGAGGAATGGTACATATATACAATGGAATACTATTCAGCCATAAAAGGAATGAAGTTTTGCCATTTGTTATAACATGGATGAACTTTGAGTGTGTTATGCAAAGTGAAATGTCATAAAGACAAATAATGTATTATATTACATGAACGTGGAATCTAAAAGTTATAAAACATTAATGAATATAACACAAAAGTAACAGTCTCACAGATACAGAGAACAAACCAGTGATTACCAGTGAGAAGAGAGAAGAGGGGAGGGGCAAGATGAGGTAGAGGATTAAGAGATAAAAACTTCTATGTATGAAATAAATATGCTACAAAATCTGTTGTACTTCAGAAGGAATATAGCTAATATTATATGGTAATATTAAATGGTGCATAATCTATAAACATTTGAATTATTATTTTGTAATCCTGAAATCTAATCTAATAGTGTACATCAAACTATACCTTAATAAGAGAAAAATATTTTAAAAACATGCAATGAGATACCACTGTTTACCTGTTAGAATGGTTCAAGTTAAGAAGAATGCCTCTTCCAAGTGCTTTGTTAAATAGAGTTTCAGATCTTGCTGTGTATTTTTTATCCTTTCTGCCCGCATTTTCTAACTTGGATTTTCCTTCCCAGTTTGCAGGTGCGTTTGCTTAATCTCTTTCAGTACTTTCATTTTGGGCAGAGTACAAGGTACTCATGAAATCTACTCAGATTCCTAATGCCTAGTCTGTTACCCTTAAATTCCCTCTTTTCTGGAAAGGCTGTTTGGTTTTTATCATAAATGGGTGCTGGATTTTGTTAAATGCTTTTTCTGGATCTACTGATATGAACATTTGATTTTTCTTACATAGCATTGATATGATGAATTTAATTGATTTACCTTTGAATTTGTTGACCCAGCTTTACATATCTGGAATAAATCTCACTTGGTCATGGTGTATACTTATTTTATACATTGTTGGATTTGATTTGCTAATGTTCTATTGAGGATTTTTGCATCTATGTTTATAACAGACATTGGTCTTTAATTTTTATTTCTTGTAATGTCACAGAATGAGTTAAGAATTGTTTCTTCTGCTTTTATTTACAGGAAGAGATTGAAGATAAATGGTATATTTTCTCCTTAAATGTTTAGTAGAATTTGCTAGTGAACATTTATTGGCCTAGCGATTTCTCTTTTGGGAGGCTGTTAATCCTCAATTTAATTTATTTGATAAAGGCATATAAGGATTTTTAAATTCTCCTTGTGTAAGTCTCAGTCTTCCCTGGTAGCTCAGATGGTAAAGTGTCTGCCTGCAATCAGGGAGACCTGGGTTCGATCCCTGGGTTGGGAAGATCTCCTCGAGAAGGAAACAGCAACCCACTCCAGTACTCTTGCCTGGAAAATCCTATGGATGGAGAAGCCTGGTAGGCTACAGTCCATGGGGTCGCAGAGTTGGACACGACTGAGCGACTTCACTTTCACTTTCTTTCACTTTGTGTGAGTCTTAGTAGATTTTATCTTTCAAGAAATTGGTCTAATTCATCTAAGTTATCAAAATTATAGGAATAAAATTCTTCACAATATTGCTTATTATCCTTTTCATGTCCATAGAACAGCAGAAATGACCTCTTTACAACTTTTCATATTTATGAGTTATGACTTATTTTTTCTTAGTGAGCTTGCTTAGAAACTTGCCAACTTTACTAATCTTTACTAAGAAGATTTTGACTTTTTAATTTTTTCTATTAATTTCTTCTTTTCAATTTAATTGACTTTTGCTCTAATTTGTATTATTTCTATTTTTCTGCTTACTTTGGATTTAACTTGCTCTCTTTTTTCATTCCTAAGGTTAAAGTGTATATCATTGATTTTTAGATCTTTTTCTTTTCTAATATATGCATTCAAAGGTACTAATTTCCCACTACACTTTGCTTTTGCTGCATATCACAAACTTGATAAACTGCATTTTCATTTTCATTTAGCTTGAACTATTTTAAAATGTATCTTGAAACTTCTTTGACTCATGTGGGATTTAAAAATAGGTTGTTTACCTCCAAATATATTTGAGATTTTCTACCTATCTTACTGTGATTTCTAACTTAATTCTATAGATATTATGATCATAAAAGTATACTTTGTATGATATCTATTCTTCTAAAATTGCTAATAAGATGCACACCATATATTCTTATACTACTCTGAACTTCTACTTATTTTCTAATGTAATTTATTATAAATTAAATCTGTTCTAGAAAATCATATCCCTAAATACTTTCAAATTTCATAAGATTTTGCCTGAATGAGGAAGAGACCAGTGGGGTGGGGAGATCAGTTGAGAGGGCAGGCATTTTCGACCGGAGTCTCTGGATTGTTAACAAAACTCCTTGGCTTATACACTAAACCATGGTGGTAGCCAAAAATGATGAGTGTATGCTTACACGTGATGGGCCAAACAACTGAAGGAAAACAAACAAACAAACAATGTATAGGCAGAGAGCCAAAACTGGAGGCTTTTTCTTTTTGGTTTGGCAAAAGGGGATGTATGCTGAGCATCACAGAGTGGTATTGCTGAAAAAAGATCAGAAATAATCTGATCTGTGCTAGAAGCTTCATATATTTTCCCTCTCTCATTTTTATACCTTATCTCCCCCATGCAATAAGCTTTGGATAGTCTTATATTTGCATAATGACTTTGCTGCTCTTTGATGATTTCTATTTTTGTAAAAATTTACTTTAAAATATACCCCCTCAAGGTCAGAAGCAATTTAGTTGAGACTTGTGACAGGGTCTACAAGCAATGGTACATATTGAAAAAAACTGCTAACAGTGTTGAATCACCTATCTGATATGTATTGTGCTCAGTCACGCAGTTGTATCTGACTCTTTGCAACCCCATGGACTATAGCCCTCCAGGCTCCTCTGTCCATGGGATTTCCCAGGCAAGAATGCTGGAGCAGGTTCCCAGTTCCTTCTCCAGGGAGTCTTCCCGACCTTGAGATCTGCCCTGCGAGTCCGGTGTCTCCTGCTTTGGCAGGCAGATTCTTCACCACTGTGCCACCTAGGAAGCCTCCATCTGATATGTATAGTATATATTTAGAATATATGACGTAGAATGCTGAGTTTTCTTGTTGTGGTCTATCAAACAGAAGAGTCCTGGGAAAACACAGCATAAGGAATTTCCCTTCCTGCCCCTTTATGTTATAGGAATTGCAATGGATATAAGAGGCAGACTCAACTGAGAAGAAAATCTATGTTGCTCTTAAATTTGGGGCTTTTCTTCTATGCTAGCATCAGAAGGGCTGTCACACTGCCTGAGTCTCTCATGGTAAGGGGTTTGTCAGAAAATCTTGAGAGAGAGTTTCTAGCCAGATGAATTCTTCGTGCTCCAGCTGTTGTGTTTTGGTTGACTGGTTGTTTTTAAGGTATTCAGGTGCCCCACTTGCCAAGGACGCTAACAATGCAGATACTCTTTGCAATTTTTATTGGAAACTATCTGGTGATTTAACTAAAGGTAACTATAGTCAAAGAGGTANATGTTTTGGTTGACTGGTTGTTTTTAAGTTATTCAGATGCCCCACTTGCCAAGAACGCTAACAATGCAGATACTCTTTGCAATTTTTATTGGAAACTATCTGGTGATTTAACTAAAGGTAACTATAGTCGAAGAGGTAAAATAGTTTTTATTTACCTAACAATATTTCTAGAAAAAGAGTCATAAATTACATTGTGATTAAGATTGTGTTTTTCGTGTACCTGATAATTTGTTTCTTTTGGTTTGATTCAAAAAACAGAGGAGGAATTGATTTTTCTTTGATGGCTTACTAAGGCCTATTTCCTACATTNTACTAGTCCCACTTCTTGGAAAATTAACTTCTCTTCTTTTTCTACAGAATTCTCATTCATCATTGAAGATACCACCTTTAGCTGGAACTCCTTTCCTCACCTCTGAAACAGGGTAGAACCATGAGCTACAGTGCTATCTAAATTTCTCGTAATTCTGCCACCATAGCATGTATCCCATAGTTCAGATATATTCCTTTAATCACCTGTCATCACCACTCTGTTGTAGCCTGATGAATGCATTGCCACAACTTTTTAATTTATACCTGCACTCCTAAGCCTTATCATACTATCTAACACAGTGTGCATTTAACAGGTACATCTTAAATAAGTAATCAGTCACTTTGTTTGTTTCTATGTGCTTTTCAGAGCAGATATTTTTCCTATTTATCTTTGGTGAAAATAAAAGCTCATTTAAAAAAAATCATAAATACTTACTGCTCTAAGTGTGTTCTAGGTGATACAAAGGTCTTCAATGAAGTATATAGATGAAGGGTTATTAATTTATGAGAATAATGTCTAAAAGGGCAAGCAGTTTACAGAGCATTTTGAAAGACATAAAAATGCCAAAGAGTTGTTATAGATAATATTGTTCTCTGTTAATGTTCTAATATCAACTTTTGGCATAACTAATTTTCATAGTTTGAAAATCTTCTGACATTTTTCTTTAGTTCGTTTTGAAAGATTTCCTTTCAGAGCTGTGAAATCCTTATTCACACACAACAGTTATTTTGGGGAACAAGACCGTCAGAATCACAAGGTTTCTTCATTCCTTTCCCACCACTGGTATAGAATTCTCAAACCACTTTAACAGCTTAATAGAAGACTGACTCCTTTTCCCTTCCTCTAAATTCCCCAAGTGGGTCTAAAATGCATTTTCCAGGTTTAATACCCAAATAAAAAAATAGTACCCAGAGGTGAAATCCTAGAATTTCACCTGCAATCTCTGGAATTGGGCTCTATTTTGAAAACTAGGAATGTGAAGTTTCTGATAATATGGGAAGACTTTGGGCAAAACAAGGTCTCACAAACATACCATTTTGATCTCTTGGAAAAACACCTGATACCAGGCTAAGGCATGTCACTCACGACAGAAGGGAGCAGGTTTCAGAGTACATGCCTTGAGTTTGATGATTTAAAGGGGAACAGGGCTTGTGCCCCTCAGCTTCACAAAGTCTGCCATCAGTGGCTTCCAGAGGGAGGATATACCTCCCTTCTTTTACTTGGGAAATTGAGAAGTGCTCAAGAGTAATTCTCTTGCTCCAAGTGAGAAAAATTAGAGTCCTTCCTGTTCTAGACAAGTGACGATTTCCTCCCAAAAGAACACAGATGGCACAGAATTGTGATAAAGATACAAACTTATATATTGCCTTCTTTGAAGCTAAAAAATAAAACAACACTGAAACGCTATAGATTCTCTCAGCTCCAGGCAATATATAAAGCTAGGGAAGGGTTGGGGGATGGGAGGTAAGAAATGTTCTGATAGATGTTGGTACTAGGGTAGGGTTGGAAGTAGGCATTGTTCTGATAGTCACACATCCTCAGAAATCTGGGTCCTTTCTGGCCAGAAAAGTAACTGTGGTTCTGTTAGAGGGCACAGCAATTCATGAAGAAAGCACAGAGCGCGTGATCCGGTGACTCATGACAGGGCCAGCTTGTAACATAGATAAATATCAGTAGAGAAGAGTCCAGATTCCCAACTATGTTGAGACTTTGGCCTACCCACACACATCACACAGTAACAGACATTTGGGTGCTAGGCTCATTAGTCCAAAATCAGAGTCCAAAGTGGTTCTAGCAAAGGTGGTAGACTGGACACACATGTTTGCCCCATGTGCTTCCTAAATCCCATGAAATGACCAAAAGGGTGTGAAATCAGCCCCAAAATATGAACAAAAAAGCTGAAAAGGAGGTGAAAGCTACCTAATATTGTAACTAGGAAAGTAGTTCCTGACTGAATGGACCAAATAAAAGATGAAAACGGGGAGCACAAAGAGCTAAACAAAATGCAAGCCAGTTGACACTAGAGAAGACCAAAGTCTAGAATTTGGAGACAACAATGAGTTCTGAAAGTAAGGCTTTGGTTGAGGATGAAAGTTCACAGGGGATGGGGAATTTTGTCTGTTTCACAGACAGCCACTTCCACACTACAGAAAACTATGCTTGGCATGCAGCAGGCATTTGGTAAGTATTTACTGAAGAAATTAATTACTGAATTCAAGTCTGCATGAGAAACAACTAGGNGTGAAAGTTCACAGGGGATGGGGGATTTTGTCTGTTTCACAGACAGCCACTTCCACACTACAGAAAACTATGCTTGGCATGCAGCAGGCATTTGGTAAGAATTTACTGAAGAAATTAATTACTGAATTCAAGTCTGCATGAGAAACAACTAGGCCTTTACAACCTGACAGGTGAGCAGGTTTAATGAAGGAGGGGGTAGAACAGAGGAAGTCTGGGTTTGGAGACACCAGACACAGCAGCAGGTGAGGGTAAAGACTGCTGCTGCTGCTAAGTCGCTTCAGTCGTGTCCGACTCTGTGCGACCCCATAGACAGCAGCCCACCAAGCTTCCCCGTCCCTGGGATTCTCCAGGCAAGAACACTGGAGTGGGTTGCCATTTCCTTCTCCAAAAGACTGCATAAGAGTCTATATACTGAACAGTGGGACTCCCAGTCCCTATCTGCTTGGTTCCAGAACCCTGAAGCCAGCTTTATATCCACTGGGAAGAATATTAGATAATTCTTCTCTGGGAAAATCAATCCTAGCAGGAGAGACCTTGAGGTACTGATGAGAATCCCTAAATAAACATCTCTCTGCAATAAAAAAATTCCACCAAACACCTCTTTTTACTTCTCTTTCTCTGTCTCCCTTTCCCTCATCCTCTCTCTCCTTATTTCTCTCCCTCTTGCACACATGCTATTAGATAGCCCAATGGATCACCAAACATTTGAGGAAAGTCCCTAAGAGAACTGACAGATCAAAATCAACAGATAGAGAAAAAAAAGTATACTTGAAAAATACAGTCTGGGAAGGCTAAACAGAATCAAGAAAAAAAAAAAGCTATATTATAGTCAGATAGATAAATGAAATTACTGCTTCTCCAAAAGAAGAGACAGTTATAAAAAAGAGTGGAACATTTAGAAAACAAGAGTGCTCTTAAAAAAAAAAAAGATAAATATGACAAAGGAGAGGAAAAATTCGGAAGTTCTTGAAAATAAAACTGAGCAAATCTCCAAAGACTCAAATGAAAGAGAAATAGAAACTTCAAGAGAAGATAATTCAAAAGGTGACTGAGAAAGTCTAGTTTATAAATAAAAGAAGTTCTAAAAGAGAGAAAAAAGAACAGGAGAAAATTTACAGAAAAAAATTGTTGAAATAATTCAGAAAGCAATCCACAGTGTTTTCTTTTTTTTTTTTTCAAAATCAGTGAAGTACAAACCACCAAGACCTACACATGAAACTTCAGAACCCTGGGCACAAAGAAATTATCCTGCACACTTCAAGGGAAAACCATACATGAAAACAAACTCAAAATGGACCAAAGACTTAAAGGTAAGACCGGATGCTATAACACTCTTAGAGGACACACAGGCAGAACACTCTCTGACATAAATCACAGCAAGATTTTTTTGATCTACCTTTTGCAGTAATGAAAATAAAATAAAAATAAGCAAATGGAACCTAATGAAACTTAAAAGCTTTTACACAGCAAAAGAAATCATAAACAAAATGAAAAGACAACCCTTAGAATGGGAGAAAATTTTTGCAAATGTAGCATCTGACAAAGGATTAATCTCTAAAATATATAATACAGAGTTCATACAGCTCAATGTCAAAAAACAAAAGAAAATAACTACCACAAAACTGGCGGAAGATTTAAACAGACGCTACTCCAAAGAAGACACACAGAAGGCCAAGAGGCATATGAAAAGATGCTCACCATCACATATTATTAGAGTGATGCAAATTAAAACTACAATAAGGTATCATATCACACCAGTCAGAACAGCCATCATCAAAACATCTGCAAAGAAATGCTGGAGAGGGTGTAGAGGAAAGGGCATCCTTGAACACTGTTGGTGGGAATGGAAATTAATACAGACACTATAGAGAATAGTATGGAAGTTTCTTAAAAAAAAAAAAAAAATAGAGTTACCAAATGATCCAACAATCCCACTCCAGGGCATATTGCTTAGTCACTCAGTTGTGTTCATCTTTGTGACCCCTGTAGCTTGCCAGGCTCCTCTGTCTATGGGATTTCCCAGACAAAAATACTGGAGTGGTTTGCCATTTCCTTCTCTAAGGGATCTTCCAACATAGAGATCAAACCCATATCTCCTGCAGTGACAAGCAGATTCTTTAGCACTGATCACCAGGGAAGCCCACTCCTTGGCATACATCTGGAGAAAACCATAATTTAAAAATATACATGCATCACAACATTCACGACAGCCAGGACATGGAAGCAACCTAAATGTCTCCTGACAGGAATGGATAAAGAAGTTGTGGTATAATCTGTGCAGTGGAATATTACTCAGCCATAAAAAAGAATGAAATAATGCCATTTGCAGCAACCTACATGGACCTAGAGAACGTCATACTGAGAGAAGTCAGACAGAGACAAATATCATATGACTTAACTTATAAGTGGAATCTAAAAAAGGGTACAAATGAACTTATCTACAAAACTGAAGCAGACAGATGTAGAACACAAATTTATGACTACCAGAGGGTAAGGAGGGGAGGGATAAATGAGGAGACTGGGATTGACATATACACATTGCTATATACAAACAGATAACTAATGAGAACCTGCTGTATAGCACAGGGAACTCTACTCAATGCTCTGTAATGGCCTATATGGGACAAAATGTAAAAAAGAGAAAATCACATGTCATCTACAAAATATCAGGAGTTAGAATTGTGTCAGAACTTTCCAAACAAACTAGAAAAGCAAAATAATAACCATTTACACTGGAAACTAGAAAGCAAGAGAATAATGCTTTTAAAATTTTGTGGAAAACTGATTTTCTTCCCAGAAGTTCTTTTTCAGCAAGGTTATCACATCTCAAACAAGCAAAAACACTCAGGCACTTTTTCTTTAGAAGATTCTAACCAGTTTCTCAAATGAAGGCATAAACTAAGACAGTTTACAGAATTCAGGGAGAGGACACTGGAGTCAAGAAAATATCTAGGGTAGCTTAGCAGCAGGCCCAGGGGCCTCTAATCCACATTTGAGTGGGACAAAATGAGTTGTTCTAAAAGAAATGTATTAATAACTAATAGATAACCTCCTGTGTTTGAATATGCAGATAACATATTTTTTGAGGGTCTAGGGATATTGAAGAGTTCAGAGATGATTTACTGATAGGTACATAGAGATCTGTGTAAAGTTTAAAAAGAGACATTTATTAAGTCCAGGAAAAGTAACATTTGTACAAGAAATAAAACAGTATAATGAACAAGCACTCCTGAAGCATAAACATGTCTCATCTGCAAATAAAATTTATACAATCATAACAGTTTACACACTGAGTATTGATCATGTTTTGAGCCAAATACAAAATGACTCTACTGGTTGGGTGGGTGAGGGATTGCATGCCTGTGTGTTTGGGAGGACTGTTTAAAGAAGCTAAATCCTCAATCTGCACAGTAGAAAATAAACAGGCATTATATGCAGTTAACTAAATAAGAAATTTGCCCATAAGTATGCTATGTGGANAGGGATTGCATGCCTGTGTGTTTGGGAGGACTGTTTAAAGAAGCTAAATCCTCAATCTGCACAGTAGAAAATAAACAGGCATTATATGCAGTTAACTAAATAAGAAATTTGCCCATAAGTATGCTATGTGGAAATAAGACACGTTATACAAAAATGTCTTTGATCAAAATAAAACTGAATTGAAAGAATCCACCCATATTTAGGACATGAATTCTAAAGAGCTAAACATATTGAACATAGCTCTGTTCCTAAAATTCAAATTATTTTATTGCCATCTAGTTAAACCAGCCAACTTTCTAGCTAGGGTTGAAATGATTTGATAGCATTTGGGGATGTCCCAGAGGCTCCTGACCAAGACATGGCACAGACACCAAACACTTGCTGAATATGCATGAAAAAAATTTAGAAAAGTAAACAGGAACTCATAAACCTGATTCATTTCTGGGCGAGTGACTGCAATTCTGAGACTCAGGGAGAGTTATGTTTCATTATATACTTTTTGCAGTTTGGATCTTTTGTTTACAATGTGCATATATTAGCTCTTTAATTTAAACAAGGCTTTTTTTTTTTTTAAGTGTAGAAAGGGTAAGATAAAAGTTAATGCACCCAAAATATATAACTACTTTCATTTCTTTTTCCCACCTATGATTATCTATTTGATACATATTTTGCTACAGCTACGGATCTATTAAAGATTACTTTTGAAGGCTATGTTTGTGGCCAATGCACAAAACAACACATTTGAAAAAAAAATCTTAAATTCATCAAACTGGGTGCACTACCTTTCTCCCACTTCTAAATCCCCTGAAGACATATTTGCATATTTGCTTATAATAGTGTAACCTACTATTTTACTCATTATATTTTCCCTGATACATCAGGCCTAGAAAGGCTCATTAGGTGGTTTTGGAGTGTCTCTCTTANTCTCAAAAACGACAGAATGATCTCTGTTCGTTTCCAAGGCAAACCATTCAATATAACAGTAATAACCCTTTAATCTTAACTTAATAAAGTCACACAAAATGTGATCAATTTTTTGTTTATCCAAAACCCAAAGGGCCAATTTACATATAAGAAAATCAAATTGTAAAGATTATTTCAAGTTGGAGAATAAGATGAAATTTTAAAAAGATAATAAATGCATTAATTTGACAGGTATTTATGAAAGAAGTTAGAGTGGGAGACTGCACCATCCTCACCTGATAAACCCTAAATATTTTCATTAGTGATTAGTTAAATATGAGGAAATAGGATGATTTACGTGCTGAATTGAAATTTTCTAATTAAGTGTAAGACTATTAAAGAGAAAAAAAAGTGTTTCAATCTAGGGATGTAAATCACATTTTAAAATATGCATTGCTGAGCATGCAGGCTTCCCAGGTGGCTCAGCGGTAAAGAACCTGCCTGCCAGTGCAGGAGAGTTGGGTTCAATCCCTGGGTCAGGAAGATCCCCTTGAGGAGGACATGGCAACCCACTCCAGTATTCTTGCTTGCAGAATTCCATGGACAGAGGAGCCTAGCGGGCTATAGTCCATGGAGTCACAAAGAGTCGGACATGACTGAGCTACTAAATACATACACACACACATTCTGAGCATACACAGAAACACTGTGAAGACAGGGACTGTTTTTCTTGCTGGTGTATGCCTCAATTAACAGATGTGACAAATTTATGATGCAAAATAGACATTAAATAGGTATTTTGTTGAATGGATAAATCAGAAGCAGCAAATGTGCAGAATACCACATTTGAGGAGGAAATTTCACCAGTTAAACTGTGGCAGAGTTACAAAACATATAGAAACCATGTGGCATGAGAAGTGCTTCAGGACTAAAATGGCTCCAGTTTCCATCAAAAAGGGCAAAGAGTGATGGACACACAGTGACTGTCAGTCTTCAAAGATCTAAAGGTCTCCTGTGCAAGAAGGACTAACCTAACTCCATATGTCACCAGGGGCCAGAATACCAACAAGAGCTTTGGATTTACAAAGACATATACCTCATATGTGGAGAAGGCAATGGCACCCCACTCCAGTACTCTTGCCTGGAAAATCCCATGGGCAGAGGAGCCTGGAAGGCAGTCCATGGGGTCACCAAGAGTCGGACACGACTGAGCGACTTCACTTTCACTTTTCACTTTCATGCATTGGAGAAGGAAATGGCAACCCACTCCAGTGTTCTTGCCTGGAGAATCCCAGGGATGGGGGAGCTTGGTGGGCTGCCGTCTATGGGGTCACACAGAGTCGGACACGACTGAAGCGACTTAGCAGCAGCATACCTCATATGAATACAAATTAAGTTTTTCTAAAAGTCGTGGTTGTCTAAAACTGTAAATATTAATCTCTTCATCCCTGCCAGTACTCAAATATCACTTCTTAAAAAGGGATATTTAAGATGTTTTCACATGGCATGGAAGTTTGAGTGATAACTAAATCCTTCATCACTCTACATATTGAAAAGCATTGCATTGGGTGTTATTATCCCAGTTGAAATAATGCTAAACTATCAGAAACGGGCTTCAAGGCAATACTTTACACTTCTAATCCTGCCCCCTCCTTCCAGCAAAACTATCATAGTAGTTCTCAAACCCGTTAGTGATAATGAAATTGATATCACAAGAAGAAATCCCTTCCACCTCCCATAAAGTTTCACAGGCCTATGACTGTGCATTAGCACAAACACTCACAAATGCACCCAGGCACATACATACACAGCACAACAGGCATCTTTTATTGAGTGATATTTACAACTTTGCTTAAATTAGTTTTAGAGACCAAATTGCCATGATGTGCTAGCTCTGATATTAGAACATTTTCATTAATCAGAGAATTATTCATCATCTGAATTAAAAAACTGAATATATCAATTCCACTCTAAGTTGAGTCTATTGTTTTCAGTAAAAGCAACTACAGAAAATTATGGGTTTATGTCTTATCTGGGAACCTCATAAGTCAGAACTACAATACACTTAAGGTATTTTGAGGGCTCTCAAGTAAGACATATGAAGCTATTACTCATCACAGTCTGTGAAGCAGCTGTGCTACGGCATTTAACGGTAATTTTGTAAATATTTCAAATTTGTATTTTTATGAAGATTCATTAAAAACAATGCTGTGTCACACACACACACACACACTACAACTATATACTTACTCCAGGGTTTCTTTGAGGAGGGCATTAGGAGAAATGATATTCACATGCTGCAGAATACGACACAGTAAAGGACACTAAGCTGCTCTCAGTTCAGTTTCTTCTCAGGTTGTATTTTTAATGATTTCTAATACCCCTATGAATTATTTTCATCCAGCAAGCCAATTTGTTTTATTTTAATAGTGTTTGGTTTCTTTTCATCCTTTTTAAATCACCCAATTTAAATTTATGAAAACCTGTTGCTGGAGAGCAGGAGTCTAGGTGTTGGGGATATTAGGATGCTTGTCCTGGTTGTCACCCAGCTGCTCAGGAAGGCTGTGACCTTGAGCAGAGCACACGCCCTCTGCTGCTCAGTCCCTCATCAATAAAACAAGGCCATTGGACGGGTGGATCGCTAAGGCCTTTCCAGCACATTCTCCGTCTGTGCCTGTTTAAACAAGAAATAATTTAGGATTTGATTGACAACCTAGGTCGACATTATGGACTAAGGACATGAAAAACATTTTAAAGCCTCTCCTGTGAAGTTGTATATCTCAGATAGAGTTCCCCAGACACCAGTTCTGAGTCAAGGACTCTTGCGAAAGTGATTTGTTAGAAAAACTAATAGGCAAGTGAGGAACTAGTATAAGGAAGGGATGGATGGAAGTCAAGCAAGAGTGTGGAACTAAGAAAAACCACCCAGGGCATAGTAACTTTGGCTCAAATCCATGTGGGAACATCAAAAACAAAGGAGATTGTGGTCTTAATTGGGAAGGAAACTCAGACCTAGGTTAAGGGATCAGACTCCAGAGAGTTGTGAACCACAGACATTCAGGCCCTGAGCATCTCTACTAGCCTGAGGGCAGCCTTCACAGAAAGAGACAGTATTTGGCTTCTGGGAATGAATGAAATCAGGGAACTGAAAATCCAGCAAAAAAGCAAGGGGATCCAAAAAGGCATCAGTAGAGGTTCCAAAGGCCAACAGGGTCAGCCTCAGTCACCAGTCCTTCCAAGAGACAAACAGTGGGGCTTCCCTAGTGATCCAGTGGTTCAGGTCAGTCACTCCGTCTTGTGCAACTCTTTGTGGACTATAGAATGCCAGACTTCCCTGACAATCACCAACCCCTGGAGCTTGCTCAAATCATGTCCAATGAGTCGGTGATGCCATCCAACCATCTCATCCTCTGTTGTCCCCTTCTCCTTCTGCCTTCAGTCTTTCCCAGCATCAGGCTCTTTCCCAATGAGTCAGTTCTTTGCATCAGGTGGCCAAAGTACAGAGTGCATCACAACTACTGAGCACACTCAGCACAAATAAAGAGTCTATGCTCTGTAACAAAAGATCCCACATGACGCAAGGAAGATTCCGTATGCCACTACTAAGACATGACACAGCCAAAGAATGAAAAAGACAAGTAATGAAACCATCTTACATTTTTCCCCCAAACATGACACTTATTACATACCCAATAAAAGTATTTGCACACATGTAGATGCCTGACAAATTATACAGGAGAAGATAAAAGAGATAGGGTCTCTAGACACATGGACTCTATAGCTCTATAGTGAAATGGAGGAGACAAATTCCAATTATGTTATTCAGTTGCTAAGTCATGTCAACTCTTTGTGACCCCCTGGACTGCAGCAAACCAGGCTTCCCTATCCTTTACTATCTCCCAGAGTTTGCTCAAATTCATGCCCATTGAGTTGGTGATGCTATATAACCATCTCATCTTCTATTGTCTCCTTTATCTCCTGCCTTCAATCTTTCCCAGCATCAGGGACTTTTCCAATGAGTCAGCTTTGCACATAAGGTGGTCAGAATACTGGAGCTTCAGCTTTAGTATCAGTCTTTTTAGTGAATATTCAGGACTGATTTCCTGTAGGATTGACTGATTTGATCTCCTTGCAGTCCAAGGGACTCTCAAGAGTCTTCTCCAGCACCACAGTTTGAAAGCATCAATTCTTTGGCACTCAGCTTTCTTTATAGTACAACTCTCACATCCATACATGACTACTGGAAAAACCATAGCTTTGACCATACACACCTTTGCTGGCATAGTGGTATCTCTGCTTTTTAACACACTGTCTAGGTTTGTCATCGCTTTTCATCCAAGGATCAAGTGTCTTAATTTCATGGCTGCAGTTACCATCTGCAGTGATTCTGGAACTGAAGAAAGTAGAGTCTGTCACTGTTCCAGTTTTTCCCTATTTGCCATGAAGTGATAAATATAGTAATTCTATGAGTTACCCTGATGAGGTAGAGTGTGAGAATGAAAAGCAGGGTTCATTACAAAATAAAGTATAAAAAAGCTTATGTGAGATAGTGACGTTTAAGCTGAGACCTGAAAGATGGGCATAAACACTGATATAAAGAATGAAGGGGTGGAGATAGGGAGAATATCCAGACAGAAAGGCCATGAGCCAAGAATGTGATGTCGTAAAGAGCTTTACATGGTTCAAAGATCTGAAACAAGGCCAATGTGGCTGAAGAGCTGTGAGCAAAATGGAGAAGGATGGATTTCAAGAGATAAATAAGAGTAAAGCCTCTGATACCATGTGAATATGTTTGCATTTTATTCTCAGTGCCATAGGAAACTGAACTTCTCAGGTGGCACAGTGGTAAAGAATCTGCCTGCCAATGCAGGAGACACAGGAGATGTGGGTTCGAACCCTGGGTCAGGAAGATCCCCTGGAGAAGGAAATGGCAACCTACTCCAGTATCCTTGCCTGGAGAATCCTATGGACAGAGGAGTGTGGTGGGTCATAGTCCATGGGGTAGCAAAGAGTCAGACACAACTGAATGACTAAGCACACACTCACAGTGGGAAACCACTTAAGCTTAGGATAAACATGATTAAATGGGAAACCATCTTAAACAGAAGACATCTTAAAACATAAGAAACATCTTTAAAATAACACTGAGTTCTGTGTAGAGGATGAATTTGAAAGGAAGCAAGAATAGGAATAGAACGCATGTTACCAGTTTATTTTGGTATTGTTATTGATTAGTTGTTGTGACCCCATGTACTGTAGCTTGCCAGGCTCCTCTGTCCATGGGATTTTCCAGGCAAGAACACTGGACTGGGTTGCCATTTCCTACTCCATCAAACCCACATCCTCTGTGTCTCCTGCATTACAGGGGGATTCTTTACTGCTCAGCCATCAGGGAAGTCCTATTATGGTATTAGGTCTCATGAAAGAGGACAGTAAGTTGAACTAGAATGATAGTAAAAATATGAAAAATAAATTTCTTCCTGTGAATCCAAGTAAAAATTCCAAGAACTCTTTCAAGATAACTATAAGAATAAAAAAATTGATGAGGATACTTGATCATTAATATGAGAAGACAGAAATGGCTTTTCATATTCCAGACACAATCTTAGCCTTTTTACGGTTGGAGTCACAGGAGAAAGGAAACGGAAATAAGAGTTGGCCATGGCTATTCCAGGAGGAAAGCCCTGGGCCAATTCACACTTAATCCTAGAGAGGCAAGAAGAAAAGAGAACAGTACCTGAGACAGTAGAAAATGATATAACTTATTCCCCAAGCAAAAAAAAA
>SJYW01048575.1:46961-71001 GCA_006410735.1 Raphicerus campestris
AATAAAATTAAAAAAAAAAGAAAAGAAAACACTTTGACATAAATCACATTGATAATTTTTTTTTGTTCTGTCTCCAAAAGCAAAAATAAACAAATAGTACTTATAAGCTTTGAACAGCAAAGTAAACCGTAAACTAAACACAAAGACAACCTGTGCACTGGGAAAAAAGAACTGCAATAATATGATCAATAAAGGTTAATATTCAAAATACATAAACCACTCATACAACAAGACTAAAAAACAAATAACCCGGTTTAAAAAAAATGGGCAGAAGACCTGACTGGACATCTTTGTCCAAGATATACAAATGGCCAACAAACACATGAAAAGATGCTCATTATTGCTAATCATCAGAGAAATGCAAATCAACACTACAGTGAGATAGCATCTCATACCTGCCAGAATGTCTTTATCATCAAAAAGAATACAAGTAACACATTTTGGTGAGGATATTGAGAAAAGTGAACCCTCTTACACTATCAATGGGAATGTAAATTGTACAGCCAGTGTAGAAAACACTATGAAGGTTCTTAAAACAACTGAAAATAGAACTACCATACGACCCAGCAATCCGACTTTGAGGCATTTATCTGAAGAAAACAAAAACACTAATTCAAAATGATTCATGCACTCCAATGTTCACAACAGCATTATTTATGACAGTCAATATATGGAAGCAATCTGAGCGTCTGTGGATAAAGAGAATGTGGTATATATACAATGGAATATTACTCAATCATAAAAAAGATGAAATTTTGTGATTTGCAAAAAGTGGATGGATCTGGAAGGTATTATATATAGTGAAATAAGTCAGATAAAGAAAATTGTTATGTATTATCAATTATTATAAGAAATCTGAAAAATAAAACAAAGGAATGAATCTAATAAAACAAAAATAAACTTACAGATCTAGAGAACTAACTAGTGGTTACCAGTGGGGAGACAGAAGAGGGAAGGGGCAAGATAAGGGATAGAGAGTTAACAGGTACAATGTATTAGGCATAAAATCAGTTCAGTTGCTCAGTCGTGTCCAACTCTTCACGACCACATGAACCACAGCTCTCCAGGCCTCCCTGTCCATCACCAACTCCCGGAGTCCACCCAAACCCATGTCCATCTAGTTGGTGATGCCATCCAGCCATCTCATCCTCTATCGTCACCCTCTCCTCCTGCTCTCAATCTTTCCCAGCATCAAGGCATTTCCAGTGACTCAGCTCTTCACATCAGGTGGCCAAACTATTGGAGTTTCAGCATCAACATCAGTCCTTCCAATGAACACCCAAGACTGATCTCCTTTAGGATGGACTGGTTGGATCTCCTTGCAGTCCAAGGGACTCTCAAGAGTCTTCTCCACAACCACCATTCAAAAGCATCAATTCTTTGGCACTCAGTTTTCTTTATAGTCCAACTCTCACATCCATATGCGAGCACTGGAAAAACCATAGCCTTGACTAGTCGGACCTTTGTTGGCAAAGTAATGTTTCTGCTTTTTAACATGCTGTCTAGGTTGACTCATTGGAAAAGACTCTGATACTGGGAGGGATTGGTGGCAGAAGGAAAAGAGGACAAGAGAGGATGAGATGGCTGGATGGCATCACTGACTTGATGGACGTTAGTCTGAGTGAACTCCAGGAGTTGGTGATGGACAGGGAGGCCTGGTGTGCTGCGATTCGTGGGATCACAAAGAGTCAGACACGACTGAGCAACTGAACTGACTGAACTGAACTGGCTTGATCATAGCCTTCCTTCTAAGGAGTAGGTGTCTTTTAATTTCATGGTTGCAATCACCATCTGCAATGATTTTGGAGTCCAGAAAAATAAAGACAGCCACTGTTTCCACTGTTCCCCCACTGATCTGCTATGAAGTGATGGGACCTGATGCAATGATCTTAGTTTTCTGAATGTTGAGCTTCAAGCCAACTTTTTCACTCTCCTCTTTCACTTTCATCATAAGGCACTTTCTGCCATAAGGCATAAAATAAATGATACAAAGATACATTGTGCAGCACAGGGAATATATCCAACATTTCATAATAAATATAAACAGTATAATTTTTAAAAATTTTGAGTCACTATGTTGTACACCTGAAACTTATGTATAAAAGAAAAGAACCTATTTCCTCTAACAAATGACAACAGACAACACAAACAATCATGAGACTACTATGAGCAGCCATATGCCAATAAAATGGACAACTTGGAAGAAATGGAAAAATTCTTAGAAACGTATAACCTTTCAAAACTGAACCAGGAATAAATAGAAAATTTGAACAGACCAATCACAAGGATGGAAATCAAAACTGTAATAAAATATCTTCCAAGAAACAGACACCCAGGACCAGACAGTTTCACAGGTGAATTATGCCAAAAATATAGAGAAGTGCTAACACTTATCCTACTCAAACTACCCCAGAAAATTGCAGAAGGAACACTTCCAAATGCATTCTACAAGGCTACACGGATACCAAAACCAAAGATGCCACAAAAAATGGAAAACTACAGGCCAGTATCACTGATGAACACAGATGCAAAAATACTCAACAAAATTATAGCAAACAGAATCCAACAACATATTACAAAGATTATACATCATGACCAAGTGGGCTTTATTCCAGGGATGCAAGGATTCTTCAAAATTCACAAATCAATCAATGTCATGTACCATATTAACAAATTGAAAGATTAAAAATGTGATTATTTCAAGAGATGCAGAGGAAGCCTTAGACAAAATTCAACACCCATTTATGATAAAAACTCTTCAGAAAGTAGGCAGAGAAGGAACATACCTCAACACAATAAAAGCCATATATGACAAACCTATAGAAAACATTATCCTCAATGGCAAAAAAATTCAAAGCATTTCTTCTAAAATCAGGAACAAGACATGGGTGTCCACTCTCACAACTACTATTCAACATAGTTTTGGAAATCCTAGCCACAGTAACCAGAGAAGAAAAAGAAATAAAGTTAATCCAGATTGGAAAAGAATTAGCAAAATTCTGTTTGCAGATGACATGATTCTCTATATATAAACCTCTAAAGATGCCACCAGAAAACTACTAGAGCTCATCAATGAATATAGTAAAGTTGCAGGATATAAAATTAAAACACAGAAGTCCTTTGCATTCCTATACAATAACAATGAAAAATCAGAAAGAGAAATTAAGGAAACAATTACATTCACCATTGCAATGAAAAAATTAAAACATTTAGGAATAAATTTACCAAAAAAACAAAAGCTCTATATACACAAAACTATATAACACCAATGAAAGAAATCAAAGTGACACAAATAGATGGAGAAATATATCATGCTCTTGAATTGGAAGAATCAATGTAGTGAAAATGAGTATACTATCCCAAAGCAATCTATAGATTCAACTCAATCCCTATCAAATTACCAATGGCCTTTTTCACAGATCTAGAACAAATAATTTCACAATTTTTATGGAATGACAAAAGACACTAAATAGCCAAAGTAATACTGATAAATAAGAATGGAACTGGATGAGTCAATCTTCCTGACTTCAGACTATACTACAAAGCCAGAGTCATCAAGACAATATGGTACTCGTACAAAGAGAGAAATATAGATCAGTGGAACAAAATAGCAAGTCCAGAGATAAACCCACATACCTACTGACAACTTATCTTTGACAAAATAAGCAAAAATATACAATGGAGAAAAGACAGTCTCTTCAACAAGTGGTGCTGGGAAAGCTGATCAACTACGCGTAAATGACTGAAACTAGAACACTTTCTAATGTGATACATAAAAATAAACTCANACTTATCTTTCACAAAGTAAGCAAAAATATACAATGGAGAAAAGACAGTCTCTTCAACAAGTGGTGCTGGGAAAGCTGATCAACTACGCGTAAATGACTGAAACTAGAACACTTTCTAATGTGATACATAAAAATAAACTCAAAATGGATTAAAGATCTAAATGTAAGACTAGAAACTATAAAACTCTTAGTGGAAAACACAGGCAGAACACGTTCCAACATAAATCACAGCTAGATCTTCTGTGACCCACTTCCCAGATTAACAGAAATAAAAACAAAAACAAATGGGACGCGAATACACTTAAAAGCTTTTGCACAATGAAAGCAAATATTAGCAAGGAGAAAAGACAGGCCTCAGAATGGGAGAAAATTGTAGCAAATAAAACAGCTGATAAAGAATTGACCTCCAAAATATACAAGCAGCTCTTGCAGCTCAACCCAGAAAAACTGAACAAACCCAGTTAAAAACTGGGCAAAAGACCTAAACAGACTTTTCTCTGAAGAAAACATAGAGATGGCTAATAAACAAATGAAAGGATGCTCAACATCACTCATTATTAGAGAAATAAAAATCAAAACCACAATGAGGTGTCATCTCACACCAGTCAGNACTACATCCCTTTTAGTTTGTTATTTTATTTAGTTATGAAGGCATTTTGTCAGTGAAGGAAGCTTAAATATATTTTACTTGATTTATAACTTCAGTATTTAGATATATAGTATGTGGACCTCTATGTGCCCTTGTTCTAGGCCTGGGAATGTTAAGAGCATGCCAAGCTTCATAGTGGTTTTAACCAGTTCTATTTCCGCTACTGGCTTTCCCAGGTGGCTCAGCAGTAAAGAATCCACCTCCAGTGCAGGAACTGCGGAAACCTGGGTTTGATCTCTAGGTCAGAAAGATCCCCTCAAGGAGGGCATAGCACTCCAGTATTCTTGCCTGAAGGTGCCATGGTCAGAGGAGGCTGGCAGGCTATAACCCATAGGGTTGCAAAGAGTCAGACATGACTGAAGCAACCTAGCACGCACAAACACATTTTCCCGATTGAAAAAATATGTTATGATTACTAAAATTAATACTATAAAGATCATGATTATAAATGTATCTTTTCATACACTGTATATATTTAATTCATGGTAAATGTCTAAAAATGGAATTGCAAAACAAAAGGGTATTTGCATAGTGAATTTGATAGATATTGTAAATTTGATTGATACTACACTATTGCCTTACAAAAATGTGTCATTCTCTTGCCAAATTAGTGTGTGTGAGATTTCCCATTTTTTCACACCTTCCTCAATGCACACAATAGTAATAGTGTGTTCATATTTCATTTCTTCCAATGTTACACATGTGAAAAAACACTAGAGATTTCCCTTGTGATCCAGTGGCTGACTCTGTACTTCCAGTGTCGTGGGTCCCGGTTTAATCCCTGGTCAGGGAATAGATCCCAGATGCCTTAACTAAGAGTTTGCATACTGCAATGGAAAGATTCCACAGGCCACAAGGAAAATCAAAGGTCCTGCCTGCCACAACTATGACCCAGCACAGTGAAACAAATACATAAATAAAATAAATATTAAAAATTTATTTTAAAACACTTTCACCATTACAATTGGTATCTTTTAAATTGTGATACCATACATATTCTCAGGTTTATAACTGATTTGTATTTGTATCCAATTTCTGTTGGATTCCTCTTTAAAACTTTTGCTCCTTCCTTTATCTTGGGTTGTCGGTTCTTACATTGTTAATTTCTCTGAGCTCTCTCTATACAATAAGAAAATTAACCCTTTTCTATAATATTTTTGCAATAATTTTTCCAAGTGCATTATTTCTCTATTTTCATGACACATTACATTTTATCTCATAGAAAATGGGATATTTCTGTTTGTTTCACTCTTCAATAGCATTAATTACTTTGTGTGTGTGTGTGTGTCTGTGTGTAGTGAGAACACTTAAAGATCAACCTATGCTTTTATCATATTGAAGTATTCAATACAGTTTTGGATACTGCAGTCACTTTGATGCACTTACAGAATTCAGTAATTTGTATCACTGAATATTGTATCCTTTGACTAAATCTTCCTATTTCTCCCTTCCCTGGTTCCTGGAGGCCACCAATCTACTCTGTTTCTATGAGTCTGACTACTTTAAATTCTACTTATAAATAAGATCATACAATATTTGTCTTTTGTATTTCTGCTGCTGCTCCAGTCCTGTCAGTCATGTCTGACTCTGTGCTACCCCATACGCAGCAGCCCACCAGGATCCCCCGTCCCTGGGATTCTCCAGGCAACAACAGTGGAGTGGGCTGCCATTTCCTTCTCCCATGCATGAATGTGAAAAGTGAAAGTGAAGTTGCTCAGTTGTGTCCCACTCTTTGCGACCCCATGGACTGCAGCCTACCAAACTCCTCTGTCCATGAGATTTTCCAAGCAAGAGTACTGGAGTGGGTTGCCATGGCCTTCTCCATTGTCTTTCTGTTCTGCTTATTTCACTATGCATACTATCCTCCAGGTTCATTAGTGTTGTCTCAAATGGCTGTATTTCCTTCTCTTTTTAAGGCTGAATAATATGTACATATATATGTAATATGGATTAATATATTACTATTAATCACATTTTCTTTATTCATTCATCTATTAACAAGCATTTAGCTTTATTCCATATCTTTTTTATTAATACTATGAATAGTGTTTCAATAAATGTGGGAGTACAAAGTATTAATAAACATATTTATTTTAAGAAAAGTTTTTCAGGCTTTCCATCTTAGTAATGCCATATTCATATAATAGAATTTATGTGACTTTTTAAAATGTGTTTTGGAATTTTGGCTTATAGATATTATTTGAATAGGAGGTTATTCCTATGTAGGGTGTGTGTGTGTGTGTGTGTGTGTGTGTGTTTGTGTGTGTGTGTGTGTGTGTACTAACCCTCTAGTATTTTTGCAATTGCTACCACTCTATCCATT
This sequence comes from Raphicerus campestris, assembly GCA_006410735.1. Taxonomy (NCBI): domain Eukaryota; kingdom Metazoa; phylum Chordata; class Mammalia; order Artiodactyla; family Bovidae; genus Raphicerus; species Raphicerus campestris. The sequence continues at coordinate 53,722 of SJYW01048575.1, forward strand.
TTAGACCCCAGGCAGACAGGGGTCATATATTAAAAGCATCTGAATCATAATACGTTGGAGATGTCATCAATCATTAAGCCAGAAAGCTACTTGATGATTTACTTTCTAGTCATGTGGTTATGCCTATATCTGATAGCTCCTCTTTTCATGAAACATGGTGTAAGGAGAAGTCCTAGCTAAAGTTCTGCTATAGATGATCTTACTCTCTTACCTTCACTAACCAAATTCCTGACCAAATCAGCCTGTTTTCTTACCTAGAACCTGGCACACTGGTAGGCTGATGACTTTATGCTGCTTTTCACTTTCAGTTTCTGGGTGTTAGAGACATGTATCTTACTTCTGAGCATGACTGTGCCTTTTAGATTTCCTCATTCTACATATTATCTATATGTCATATGTGTAGAGAAGAGGGGGTGTCTTGGAGAATTTACAATGCCATTATGACTAGAAATCTTACTAAACAATATGCTAGAAATATCTCTTCATATTTTAATATCTTTAATGGATGCAAATATATCATCTTTAGAGGTGGAAGAATATGCTAAAGTGGATATAGACCATTATTATTAAACAAATTTTTTACTGATGAATAATTTGTTGTTGTTTAGTCACTGAGTCATATCCAGTTCTTTTGTGTGGCCCCATGGACTACAGCCCACCAGGCTCCTCTGTCCATGGGATTTTCCAGGCAAGAATACTGGAGTGGGTGGCTATTTTATTTTCCAGAGGATCTTCCCAACCCATGGAACAAACCTGTATCTCCTGCACTGGTAGGCAGATTCTTTACCACTAAGCCACCAGGGAAGCCCAATGAAGCTACGTTACCTGAAATTTTTTTTTTCTATTACAGACACTATAATTCATATGTGTAAACATATACATTTACCCCCTGTCAGATTCTATTGGAAAATTTCCTTCAATGGAAATGCTGAGTTATTAGAAACTAGCAAATGTCTCTAGGAGGCAACTAGGAACATCTGATTCATATGTAGCCACAACCTAAACTCAGTCAGATAATTTCTGATTCCACATCTTCCATAAGCAAAAAGTACAGTCATCATCCCCCAAAACTTCTCCTCCATCTATCCAACTTACCAAAAAGCCCTCTGATGCAATTAAAATGACATAGGGCCATATATGACAGGAAAAACCAACATAAGAGTGACTTGATAGTTTATTTCTTATTCTCCCACATAAAAATTATTTCATGCTTAATATATTCCTCTTCATGGAGTTTTTGGACTCAGGCTTTTCTAGTTCATTATTTCTCCATCCCTAGGAAACGACCCTTGACCTCACAATCCTATATTATTGTTAGAGAACCATGATATCTGCCTCATGATAGGAAATAGGATGAAGAAGAGAATAAAGACTGTTAATGGCATGCACTAATGTTTGTAAACATCTAAGAAGTGCACACAAAGCATTTACACATTTTTGGGCTCCAAAATCATTGCAGATGGTGATTGCAGCCATGAAATTAAAAGACACTTACTCCTTGGAAGGGAGGTTATGACCAACCTACATAGCATATTAAAAAGCAGAGACATTACTTTGTCCACAAAGGTCCATCTAGTCAAGGCAATGGTTTTTCCAGTAGCCATGTATGGATGTGAGAGTTGGACTATAAAAAAGCTGAGAGCCGAAGAATTGATGCTTGTGAACTGTGATGTTGGAGAAGACTTGAGAGTCCCTTGGACTGCAAGGAGATCCAACTAGTCCATCCTAAAGCAGATCAGTCCCAGGTGTTGATTGAAAGGACTGATGTTGATGCTGAAACTCCAATACTTTGGCCACCTGATGCAAAGAACTGGCTCATTTGAAATGACCCTGACACTGGGAAAGATTGAGCGCAGGAGGAGAAGGGGACAACTGAGGATGTGTTTGGATGGCATCACTGACTCAGTGGACATGGGTTTGGGTAGACTCTGGCATTTGGTGATGGACAGGGAGGCCTGGCGTGCTGCGATTCATGGGGTCACAAAGAGTAGGGCACAACTGAGTGACTGAACTGAATTGAACTGAATCAATTGGAGGAAGGTATATATGGTGAATTGATAAGAGGCTGAGAAATGGACTCTTTATTNAAAGAGTAGGGCCCAACTGAATGACTGAACTGAATTGAACTGAATCAATTGGAGGAAGGTATATATGGTGAATTGATAAGAGGCTGAGAAATGGACTCTTTATTCAGCTTAGCAAGTGACTAGCTAAAAACTGGAGTCTGTAGTCCCAAGAAAGAAAAGGAAGAACAGATACTAAGTTCAGTTCAGTTCAGTCACTCAGTCGTGTGTCCGACTCTCTGCGACCCCATGAATCGCAGCACACCAGGCCTCCCTGTCCATCACCATCTTCCGGAGTTCACTCAAACTCAGGTCCAGCGAGTTGGTGATGCCATCCAGCCATCTCATCCTCTGTTGTCTCCTTCTCCTCCTGCCCCCAATTCCCCTCAGCATCAGAGTCTTTTCCAATGAGTCAACTCTTCGCATGAGGTGGCCAAAGTACTGGAGTTTCAGCTTTAGCATCATTTCTTCCAATGAACACCCAGGACTGATCTCCTTTAGTATGGGCTGGTTGGATCTCCTTGTAGTCTAAGGGACTCTCAAGAGTCTTCTCCAACACCACAGTTCAAAAGCATCAATTCTTTGGCGCTCAGCTTTCTTCACAGTCCAACTCTCACTTCCATATGCCCAAATGAAAATTCTAAGTATAAAAGCTTCAATCAGAATGAATTAGTCTCTCAATCTAGGGTTTTTTATTAGCATGGACTGCTCCAAAGAGTTCCTTGTCAGAAGGGAGGAGCCACTGATGTGCAGGTATCCAAAACTGATTTTCTGTAATGTCTCAGTTTTTCATAACATCTTCAGAGATGATTTCTTATGCTTCAATAGAGGGGATACTGACTTATTCATGCTACGTCTTTGAACCACCTTTACTTGAAGTAGAAGGATAAAATAAAAAATGATGACAAATTCCTTGAGTCTTTAAACAATGTAACTAATTCTTTCACTGCCTGTAGCCAACACATAGCACTGTTTCTGGCTACAAGGGAAGCCCGAAAACAAACACATATGATATAAATTATTTGAACAAGAAATGTGTAAGATACACAAGGGTCTTAGACATTACAAAAGGAAAGGAGAGTGAAATATGCAGGACCAATTGCGTAGCTCAAGAATCCTCTTCCTCTGGTGCCCAAGCAGTAAATTTTATGGGGAGGGAGTCCAGCAGCAATACAGTATACTGACACATATATATGGAATTTAGAAAGATAGTAATGATGATCCTGTATGTGAGACAACAAAAGAGACACAGGTATAGAATGGACTTTTGGCCTCTGAGGGAGAGGGAGAGGGTGGGATGATTTGGGAGAATGGCACTGAAACATGTATACTATCATATAAGAAACGNGGATTTTCTCTTCTTTTCCCACTTTTTAAAAAAGGTGGCAGGGGGTAGGATGGGCATAAATGAAAGGAAGAAGGAAGAGATGATGAAGGTGGAGCCATGAGACTGCAGAATATCACATTGTCGTCGAAATCCTGTCTATAATTTCTCCTCTCCAGCACTCCCTGCCCACCTGTCTTCAACAGAGACTATGAGAAGACACAATATTAACTGTGAATGAGTTCCTGTGGAAACCAGTGAAAGCAATGCAATGTAAGTCCAGGTGGTTCAGGATAAAAATGGAACACAGCTGAGGAGAGCCTAATGAAGTAAGAAGTAGAATCTCAAAGAAAGCAAGCAGAAGGCTTCTGGACTCCCACAGAGCAATGGACACAGGCTTAAGTCAAATTTAACTGAATCACCAAGGGACACAGTGGCCCTAGGNACAGCTGAGGAGAGCCTAATGAAGTAAGATGTAGAATCTCAAAGAAAGCAAGCAGAAGGCTTCTGGACTCCCACAGAGCAATGGACACAGGCTTAAGTCAAATTTAACTGACTCACCAAGGGACACAGTGGCCCTAGGTGAACGCAGGCTATGCATTTATATTGATTCATACCCTATGTTGGTCATCAACCATATCTCCTTTGCCATTAACACAGTATTATTGACTTCATAATGTTATTATGATAAAGTATTATAGGTTTTGCATCCAACCCTTTCTATTTATTTCCAGTTTTCTTTAATAAAATAGTATTTGTACATAAATTAGGCAAACAAGTCTCTCTCATTGGGATGGAGGGAATGCCTAATCTTGAGTTGAAAAATGTTTACAAGTCACAGTGATATACTTTGACAAATCTCTTTGAGATAATTTGTATTAATTTCCACTGTCACCAGAATATAAATGTATCTGCTTCATTACACCATTACTAACACTAGTATATTTTAATAGCATTTTACTTTTTAACATTAAAAATATTGTCTATAACNGAAAAATGTTTACAAGTCACGGTGATATACCTTGACAAATCTCTTTGAGATAATTTGTATTAATTTCCACTGTCACCAGAATATAAATGTATCTGCTTCATTATACCATTACTAAAACTAGTATATTTTAATAGCATTTTACTTTTTAACATTAAAAATATTGTCTATAAGGATATATTTAAAGTGCTTTAGAACAGTTTCAACCCTCCTCTTTTTATTTATCTTTTGGAGGCTAATTACTTTACAATATTGTATTGGTTTTGCCATACATTGACATGAATCCACCATGGAAGTACTTGTGTTCCCCATCCTGAACCCCCCTCCCACCTCCCTTCCCATCCCATCCCTCTGGGTCATCCCAGTGTACCGGCCCTCCATGCACCTATGGTCACCTTATCTTCAACAAAGGAGGCAAGAATATACAATGGAGAAAAGACAATCTCTTTAACAAGTGGTGCTGGGAAAACTGGTCAACGAATTATAAAAAAATGAAACTAGAACACTTTCTAACACCATACACAAAAGTAAACTCAAAATGGATTAAAGATCTCAATGTAGGGCCAGAAAATATAAAACTCCTAGAGGAAGACATGGGCAAAACACCCTCCTCTTTTTAACTGGGAATTTAGAAGTTATCAAAGCAAACCTATTAATACAAAGCAAACAAAACTCATTTGCACCAGGAAATGGTCATTAGTTAGGATTAAGACATATCATTTGTTGTTGTTTAGCCACTAAGTTGTGTCCAGGCAAGAATACTGGAGTGAGTTGCCATTTCCTTCTCCGGGGGATATGCCCAACCCAGGGATCAAACTTGCGCCTCCTGCATTGCAGGCCAATTCTTTACCCCTGAGCCTCCAGGAAGACTAAGGTATATCCATTACTTTCAACTTATATTAATGAGTTTCATATCCTTCTGAAAGAAGAGAGACTCAGTAGAGGTCCCCAAAGGAGACTGAGCTGGGAAAAACATGGTTTCCTATAAATGAGATGTAATACAATATCACAAAAGCCATGTGGCCATTCCAGGGANGCAAGAATACTGAGTGAGTTGCCATTTCCTTCTCCGGGGGATATGCCCAACCCAGGGATCAAACTTGCGCCTCCTGCATTGCAGGCCAATTCTTTACCCCTGAGCCTCCAGGAAGACTAAGGTATATCCATTACTTTCAACTTATATTAATGAGTTTCATATCCTTCTGAAAGAAGAGAGACTCAGTAGAGGTCCCCAAAGGAGACTGAGCTGGGAAAAACATGGTTTCCTATAAATGAGATGTAATACAATATCACAAAAGCCATGTGGCCATTCCAGGGACTAAGCTGAGATGAACATAACAAACAGTTGAGCAGACAGTTGATAAAAATGCAGATCATGCAGGTCAAAAAGGAAAACATTCTTCTCGGTGTCATTTACTTTAGAAGTCACCTTTAAGGAGTCCAAAGAGGCAAAGGAAAATCCAAAGTTAGGCAGCCTGGAAAAATAGAATGTGTTCTTCTGTTCTAGGGAGTGAGATTAAAACCAGAAAATGCCACATGAGAGCTACTGGAGGAACCATAGGCAATACTGATCACTGTGGCCCTAGTGGTTCCAGCCAGATCAGCTATGAGGCTTAAAGGAAGGAGAAGTTGTAGGTTCTCAGTACGGTGATAAATGGGACTACTTCTGGCCCATGAGCATCTTTCTGTCCATGTAATTCTCTCCCAAACTGCTTATCCAACAAGAGATGAAAATCAGACAGGATGTGGACTTCCTTCCAAGGTTTAATTAGCTTGGATAAAGCCAAGTCCACATGGTAATAAACCTCCAGGTGTCTGCCACAAAAGCTACAGAAGAGATTATAACACATAAATTATAGAAAACTCACCAAAAAATAAAACAAAAAAAAGAAAAAAATTATAAAAAATCAATACATTTTGGAGAGTGCAGAATTCTACTTTCAAATTGTGTGCAACTTAGAAGATAATCCTTGTTGTAATGCCCAAAGCAAGAAACAAAGAGAAAAAATATTCACTTTGCATACACTACTGGCAGGATACCAGACAGTTTACAGAACAGAGAAGAGACCAGAAGAGGGAATGATGAGGGAAAATATTCATTTTCTCTAGACTGAGGACACCTAAGGTGTTGCCTGTTTTTTTCAGTGGTAGGGTGGGGTAAATAACAGCAGCTTACTCACTTCTTACATGTTCCCGGAGACCTCAACAAAAAGCAAGAAGACTGAAAAGCAGAGAGGTCTTAAAGAGAATAAATCTTCTCAGATCAGATCAATTCCTCCATCTTAGTTTTTTTTGTTTAAGGATGAAGTTAGAGCATCTCATTTTGCACAGAAGTATACTTCTCTCATTTTCAAGGCTCTGGATTAAGGATTTGACGGGGGAAAGATAAACTTCTTGTTGAGAGATGTGTGTGTAGGCACTGGTGTTATCAACCAACACATGCAAAAAAAGAGACATGTGCTCGAAGTATACTCTTTTTTCCTTATTTATATCTCAGTTCAGTTCAGTTCAGTTACTCAATTGTGTCCAACTCTGTGACCCCATAGACTGCAGCTTGTCAGGCTTCCCTGTCCATCACCAGCTCCCGGAGCCTACTCAAATTCATGTCCATCAAGTCAGAGATGCCATCCAACCGTTTATATCTACTTTGCACTATTTTTGCAAAATTTAACCAATTTATATCTACTTTGCATTATCTTTGTCTGTATCTGGAACTGATTTTTAATCACTCTTACATCCTAACACATGGAGAGATACAGAGAATTTTCATTTTTACTAGCTATTGAATATTCCCTATACAGTTAAAGCTAAGAATGGGTAATATGTGTATCCATTAAAGAGAATGCATTACTTCAAAAGGGTTAATAAATTTGCCAGTGTACAAACTTTGCCAGTGTACAAAAGCAGAGACATTCCTTTAGTTGGCAAATCAAAGCTATGATTTTTCCAGTAGTCATGTATAGATGTGAGAGTTGAACCACAAAGAAAGCTGAGCACTAAAGAATTGATGCTTTTGAACTGTGGTGTTGGAGAAGACTCTTGAGAGTCCTTGGACTGCAAGGAGATCCAACCAGTCAATCCTAAAAGAAATCAGCCCTGAATATTCATTGGAAGGACTGATGTTGAAGCTCCAATACTTTGGCCACTTGATGTGAAGAACTGACTTATTGGAAAAGACCCTGATGCTGGGAAAGATTGAAGGCAGGAGGAGAAGGGGACAATATAGAATGAGATGGTTGGACAATATAGAATGAGATGGACATGAGTTTAAGCAGGCTCTGGGAGTTGGTAATGGACAGGGAAGCCCGGTGTGCCACAGTCCATGGGGTCACAAAGAGTCAGATACAAATGAGCGACTGAACTAACTAACCTCATATTCCATAAAGACATTTGCTAGTGAAAAAATGCTTCTAAACACACCCAGATGGCATTTCTCTTTTTTCTAATATATACCCTCTAATAGGAAACACATGGGCCCTTACTCCCTAATGTCTTGATCAAATACACTGATAAGATTNATGTCCATCAAGTCAGAGATGCCATCCAACCGTTTATATCTACTTTGCACTATTTTTGCAAAATTTAACCAATTTATATCTACTTTGCATTATCTTTGTCTGTATCTGGAACTGATTTTTAATCACTCTTACATCCTAAGACATGGAGAGATACAGAGAATTTTCATTTTTACTAGCTATTGAATATTCCCTATACAGTTAAAGCTAAGAATGGGTAATATGTGTATCCATTAAAGAGAATGCATTACTTCAAAAGGGTTAATAAATTTGCCAGTGTACAAACTTTGCCAGTGTACAAAAGCAGAGACATTCCTTTAGTTGGCAAATCAAAGCTATGATTTTTCCAGTAGTCATGTATAGATGTGAGAGTTGAACCACAAAGAAAGCTGAGCACTAAAGAATTGATGCTTTTGAACTGTGGTGTTGGAGAAGACTCTTGAGAGTCCTTGGATTGCAAGGAGATCCAACCAGTCAATCCTAAAAGAAATCAGCCCTGAATATTCATTGGAAGGACTGATGTTGAAGCTCCAATACTTTGGCCACTTGATGTGAAGAACTGACTTATTGGAAAAGACCCTGATGCTGGGAAAGATTGAAGGCAGGAGGAGAAGGGGACAATATAGAATGAGATGGTTGGACAATATAGAATGAGATGGACATGAGTTTAAGCAGGCTCTGGGAGTTGGTAATGGACAGGGAAGCCCGGTGTGCCACAGTCCATGGGGTCACAAAGAGTCAGATACAAATGAGCGACTGAACTAACTAACCTCATATTCCATAAAGACATTTGCTAGTGAAAAAATGCTTCTAAACACACCCAGATGGCATTTCTCTTTTTTCTAATATATACCCTCTAATAGGAAACACATGGGCCCTTACTCCCTAATGTCTTGATCAAATACACTGATAAGATTAGAAAAAAATACACTGCTGAAGGACATTATTCTTCTTACCATAGATGGGCAACTCATAGCATGTGGTCAGCCTTTTTCCTTATGAATGTTTGAGAGCTGCTGAAACTCTATAACCAAACTGACAGCTTAGAAACATTATGAATTTGCAGGACAAAACTGCAGTATCTGCTTCTCTTTCATTTTGCTTAATCACTGATTGTCTCTTCTCATTCACATATCTCTGATTAGATTTCAACCAAATAAGCTCAGTTAGGAGTTAACAAACATTTCACAGCTATTCATTCTTCAGTGCTATACTGACAAAACTGAGAAAAACTACTCTCTAATATCGGATGGGAATTTTCTCTCCCAGTGACATGTGCGACCACAAAGACTGACTGATGACGTGTCTCTTCATTGCTGAACACACATGAAAACGCATCATTGGGCTCGTGGATCTGGATGTTTTTGCTCAGGCTTATTACTGTTTGTAAGTCTGCTTCTGAGAATCTTTGCAGTGCTTGAAATGCTTGTCCACACAGGCTTCTTTCTGCTGGTAACTGGTGGCGACAGCTTACTGGCTAGTCTGTTGCCTGCTCAGTGCCTTACTCAAGTCTGACTCTTTGTGACTCCATGGACAGCAACCCACTAGCCTGCTCCGTCCAGGGAGTTATTGAGGCCAGAATACTTGAGTGGGTTACCATCATCCTGACCCAGGGATGGAACCCATGTCTCCTGCATTGACAGGTAGATTCTTTACCACTGAGACACCTGGAAAGCCAATGTTTCCAGAAAGGCTTTTTTTTTTTTTTTTTTTTTTTTGAGCCTGTGGACACATTGAGCTCAGTGACTTTGAGTTCTGCTCAAGTTCTCAGCACTTACTATCCACTCAGTTTAGGATTTGAGCTTGATCACTGTGGTTACACACACCCACTATANTTTTTTTTTTTTTTTGAGAGCCTGTGGACACATTGAGCTCAGTGACTTTGAGTTCTGCTCAAGTTCTCAGCACTTACTATCCACTCAGTTTAGGATTTGAGCTTGATCACTGTGGTTACACACACCCACTATATGACTCATAATTATTATCATTTATCTGCCTTTCAAGATCACTACCTTTATGCATGTGGATAAAGTCAAATTATTGAATATAACTTTTATTCTTTTATTCAATAAGTATCTATTATGCATCCTTTACGGAGAAGGCAATGGCATCCCACTCCAGTACTCTTGCCTAGAAAATCCCATGGACAGAGGAGTCTGGTAGGTGGCAGTCCATGGGGTCACTAAGAGTAGAACATGACTGAGCAGCTTCACTTTCACTTTCATGCATTGGAGAAGGAAATGGCAACCCACTCCAGTGTTCTTGCCTGGAAAATCCCAGGGACGGGGGAGCCTGGTGGGCTGCTGTCTATGGGGTCGCACATGGTCGGACACAAGTGAAGCGACTTAGCAGCAGCAGCAGCATGCATCCTTTAAAGTGAAGTCACCCAGTTGTGCCTGATTCTTTGCAACCCCACGGACAGTAGCCTGCACCAAGCTCCTCCGTCCATGGGATTTTCTAGGCAAGAGTACTGGAGTGGGNCAACTGAAGCGACTTAGCAGCAGCAGCAGCATGCATCCTTTAAAGTGAAGTCACCCAGTTGTGCCTGATTCTTTGCAACCCCATAGACAGTAGCCTGCACCAGGCTCCTCCGTCCATGGGATTTTCTAGGCAAGAGTACTGGAGTGAGTTGCCATTTCCTTCTCAGATCCTCTTCTTCTTTAGGTCCTGAGAATATAATCTCTGTTTCTACAAAACTAATATTCTAAAATCAGAGAGTGAAAAATGATAAGGGCAAAATATGGTAAGGATTAGAGAGTAATGAGAGAGAAGCCTGATGTGGGGGGAAAGAGAAGGAAAGTAGGTCAGAGGGGTAGTCTGGATCTCATGTATGTTGGAACTAGCTCAAGTTATTGCATGAATTTCAGAAATTCTGTGGGCCTATTGTTAAACCATTGGTAGCTTAAAATCACCTACAGTGGGAACGTTTACCTAGAAATCAGCAAAGTCTACACATCAAGACTCCCTTCCCTGAGAGAGCCAATTGTTAAATATTTGCCTACACAGCAGCTGCCTAGAGCATAAGGTTTCATAGGTATGATAATGTACTGAGATTACAAATTAGGCAGAAAACTATGGGAGAGATGTATGCATGTCAGTAAATAATCTCTCTGGCTACTGCATTAAGAAAAGATGGTGGTGTGACAAGAGTGAAAGCATAGAAAACTTTAAGAATGCTTTTTGCAATTATTACTGAAAATTACCCAGCTGAATAAACCAAAATTTACTAATCTTCAAATTATTCATAAATGAGACATCTTGAGCAGATTTATATGACCTAAATCAGAGTTGTCTGAAAACAAACCTTTGGTATCAATGGCATGACTTCAAGAAATCCATGCCCTTGGATGGCTGAGAAATGCTAAAACTTCTCTTTTCAAGGTACTGGAGTATTTTGCTGATTGTTAGTGGACATTGCTGGCCCACTGATAAACTCTGGGTCACAAAGTAATCGTTTTAAATGTATATTTACTCCTAATGAAGTTTTAAAGTACATCAATGCTACATTTGTCCTAAAACTCTCAAAGGAAATGCTCATTTATAAAATTTAGACAAAGGAAAAATAAGGAGTTTTTGGAGTTTCTGAACTTACCCCCAAGCTCTCATATTTTTCCTCCTGAACTTCTTTGGGTAAAGAGAAATGGAGAAAAGGAGAATGAAATTGAATATAACCATGTTCCAAAAATTTCCAAATCTAGACTCTGGGGATGAGAGCCATCCAGAGAATCAAAGAAATTCCTTCTCTTAAAGAATTTCTCAAGCATCAGTGGTATATGATTAAAAGACCCTCTGTCTAATGTAGTGGTCATATTACTATTAGATGTAATCCATATATCTTAGCTAAATATGTCAAGCTTATATCTTACCTGTGATTATTGGCAATATGTTGCTATTTGTTTTGCTTTTCTGTTAATACAGAGAAATCGGTCACAGTACTGACGACAACTTTCTGGAAGAAAGATACTGTTTTTTTCATATATTTAAACCTTTTGNAGACAAAGGAAAAACAAGGAGTTTTTGGAGTTTCTGAACTTACCCCCAAGCTCTCATATTTTTCCTCCTGAACTTCTTTGGGTAAAGAGAAATGGAGAAAAGGAGAATGAAATTGAATATAACCATGTTCCAAAAATTTCCAAATCTAGACTCTGGGGATGAGAGCCATCCAGAGAATCAAAGAAATTCCTTCTCTTAAAGAATTTCTCAAGCATCAGTGGTATATGATTAAAAGACCCTCTGTCTAATGTAGTGGTCATATTACTATTAGATGTAATCCATATATCTTAGCTAAATATGTCAAGCTTATATCTTACCTGTGATTATTGGCAATATGTTGCTATTTGTTTTGCTTTTCTGTTAATACAGAGAAATCGGTCACAGTACTGACGACAACTTTCTGGAAGAAAGATACTGTTTTTTTCATATATTTAAACCTTTTGACTGATGTATACATAGCGATTAATGATTATTCACCTGCTGTAACTAGCATTAAAGTCAGGAATATTACCAGAATCTCAGTAAGCTCCACATTATGCTCTGTCATTCTTTTTGCAAAATTAATCACTCTCCTGGCTTATACCACTTCACATCATATTACTATATACTAATATATCCTTCATTCTCATTGCTTTATGATAATCCACTGTAAGAGTACAGCAAGAGAATTTAATCCACTATACTGTTTACTGACATGTGGGTTACTTCCTATATTTACCTTTATAAGTAATACTGCTGTGAACACTCTATTAAATGTCTTTTCAGGAAAAAATATACATATTTCCTTTGGACATATCTACAAGTGGAGTTGATGTGTCAGACTGTATGCACGTTCCACTTTGCTATACATTCACATAGATTTCAAGAATATTTTCACCATTTACACACCACAGTTGCATAAGAAAATTCCAGGTGCTCTATATCCTAGCCAATATTTAGTATTATCAATCCATTAATTTTAATGCTATTCTGGTGTGTAAATAACGACATTTTGCCATTTATATTTTTGTTTCCCTGATTATTAACAAGCAGTTGCTTCTGTATTTATTGACTAGGTTTAGATCTTCCTTTGTAAGTGCCACTGAAGTCTTTTGACCATTTTTGTTTTGAGTGATCTATTTGTTGATTTGTGCAAGCTCTTCATTTTGTCCTGTGTGACAGGTTTATTTCATTATTTTGGTTATGTCATTTGATTAAAAAATTCATTTTTAATTCAGTATATTTTATTTTCTTTATAGCTAGTATTTCTGTGTCCAGTTTAAGAAAACTGTGTATATCTCAAGGTCATGAAGATGCTCGACTAGGTTTTCTCATAGAAGTTTACTGATTTTCCTTTCACATCTAGACTGGTGATCCAACTAGAATTCACATTTGTTTATAAAGTGAAGTACAGGCTCAAGGTAAATTTTCTCCTATATAATTATCTAACTTTCCTAGGGCCATATATTGAAAAGAACATTCTTTTCCTACTTCACAGCCTTTACCATAAATCAGTTAGCATATTTGTGTGAGTCTGTTTCTGGCTGAAACATTGTGCTGATTGTCTCCCGGCTTCCACTGTTTCTGTGTGATTCCTTCTTCTCTGGCATCTTAACCTAAATAGCTCCAAGTAGATGGCTGTCATAGTTCATCCCAATCCTCTAGCTTTTTTCAAAAGATGCATTGTCTGCCATAAGCATGAATGTGCTCAAAGCAGAAGTCCACAAAGTTATCATTATTCACTTAGGTTAAAAACTGAGCCCTTGAGGAACTTAAAAGTAGTACTGTGATGGCTAGAAAATTCACACTGTGACAACAACTCAGAAAGGATACAACCTGAGCTTCCAAGTTTACTTCTAATTCCTTGTGTAGTACCGTAACTAATGTATGTTTGCACTTATAAAAAAAACAAGTAAAATTAAAGAAAAACACCAATACAGTATACTGACACATATATATGGAATTTAGAAAGATAGTAATGATGACCCTGTATGTGAGACAACAAAAGAGACACAGATATATAGAATGGACTTTTGGCCTCTGAGGAAGAGGGAGAGGGTGGGATGATTTGGGAAAATGGCATTGAAACATGTATACTATCGTGTAAGAAACGAAGTGCCAGTTTATGTTCGATACAGGATACAGGATGCTTGGGGCTGGTGCATGGGGATGATCCAGAGAGATGATATGGGGTGAGAGGTGGGAAGGGGTTTCAGGATTGGGAGCTCGTGTACACCTGTGGCTGATTCATGTCAATGTATGGCAAAACCAATACAGTATTGTAAAGTATAATAAAGTAAAAATAAAATTTTAAAAAAATTAAAAATTAAAAAAAATTCTTAAAATTAAATTAATAAAATTTCTTTATTCATTTATCAGAAATGCCAAAATAATTTAAAGGCTAATTTTTAAATATATTGAATAAAATTGAGAATTTCAAGTTCACTTAGTGAAGAGGTGTTATTTCTGAGATATCTAAGAGTATTTCAGGAATAAGACTGACTTCAAGCATCACAGCAATGTAAGAAATATTAATTTGAAAGTATAGAATTAACCAAAGTGGTACTTTGAAGTTACTTGATGTTATAAAATCTGGAGCCAATTTAGAATTATGCACAGTGATCAAATCTTGACTCCTAACTTTCAAAAAAGTACAATTATATATAGCTAAAACCCACTATCCTTTAAAACTGTATGTACTAGTTGGGATCCCAATAGGACATAAGTGGTGCACTTAAATGATAATAAATCAAGGCCAGGTGACTTACGAAGGCACTCTCTGTGGGTATAGTGAGCCAGAGGATAGTGCAATAACCTAAGACTAGTGGCCCTAAAGCTGCTGTGACCTTTTGGACATAAAGAGTAAAAATAAACCACTACTCGAACCAGAGGAAGAGAGGTGCATAAAGAAGGCCATCTTGAGAAGAAGTCATCTTAGTTTGAGGGGGAAAAGAAGACTTCAGATACTCTAAAATCTATATCAGAGAACTAAATCTGGTTCTAAAGCCTTAAAATTAAATTCTGCTTTAAATCTTCCAGGAACAAGCCTTTAGCCTTACATCATAATTCTTTCCAAATAATAGAAACCAAGCCAAGGAAACTCTGTAGGGAGAGAGTTTACCTTGCTTGGAAATAAATACCCAGAAACCCTGACCTGAAACCCCTTGTCTCTTTCCAGGCCCCTACTGACCAAACCCAATCAGAGGTCGGAGGGCATGGGAAACCACTGTTGGAGTCCATACAGATCAGTCTCTCTCCAGATTCGAGGCAAAGTAGGACAGAGAGCGGGGCGTGTGGGAGTTTAGTTCGATTCGGTTCAGTTGCTCAGTCATGTCCGACTCTTTGCAACCCCATGATGTTATAAAATCTGGCCTCTCTGTCCATCACCAACTCCCGGAGCTTACTCAAACTCATGTTTGTTGAGTCTGATGCCATCCAACCATCTTATCCTCTGTTGTCCCCTTCTCCTCCAGCCTTCAATCTTTGCCAGCATCAGGGTCTTTTCCAGTGAGTCAGCTCTTCACATCAGGTGGCCAAAGTGTTGCAGTTTCAGCTTCAGCATCAGTCCATCCAGTGAACACTCAGGACTGATCTCCTTTAGGATGGGCTGGTGTGGGAGAGATCTAAGCAAAGGGGATGTGGAATTTTAACTTTACTATCATATCTGTACCTTTTTGACTCTTCTGCAAGTTTAATTATTATGTGTTAAAATGTAATTTGAAATCAATTAGACTTTGGGCATTTAAGCAGATTAGGTTCAGATAGATGATAAAGTGTTTAACTCTACAGTAAAAATAAATGTATATTTTGTGCATGTAAGAAAGAGATCTAGAATGAGTTTTAAGGAAGAGGCAAGGGACATAGATCCTTCAGAAAGATTCCTCAGAAGGTTCTATTACAACAGTTATGGAAATAAAAGGGCATAATTAGTTCATCTGGGAACACTTTTGAATCCTTTAAATAAAAGCCATTTGGCATTGATATTCTCTATAAGGAAAACTAGATTAAAGAAATCAGTAATTAAAATAGAGAGCTTTAGCTACACTTAATGGAGATGTTCTTTACTGAAATGCTAAGAATAATATTGGCTTGAAGCATTATGGTGATTTAAGAAATAAGAAGTAGGGAAGCACAGAGCTGGCTAGGGTGGAATATTTATAGACAGGTTTTAGATGTAAATCAAAACTCTACCAGGAACATTTAGAAAGGAATGGGTAGTTTATTAGGTAAAGGATCAATCTACAACTGTGAGTCAATTGAAAGTTAATAGCAGCTTTGTTAAAGGTCACAGATAAATGGCTACTGTAGTTTTAATGAATATTTTATTCATGTCACCTTTAAATTAGTTACATTTGGAAAGAGTAATGATGTAATGCCAAAGGCTCCTTCCTGGAACATTAAAAGCAAGATTTAATTTTAAGGTTTTAGTACCAGTTATAGTTTTTGATACAAAGTTTTGAGATATTTGGGGTCTTTTTTTTTTTCTTTTTAACATTCATTACATGTTAGAGGTTTTTTTTTAAATATTTATGTTTTACACAAATAATGTAGCAGAAAGAGCAGAGAATTTACAATAAGATAGAACTCATTTTGAACCTGAACTTCATCAGTTATTACTAGAACAATATTAAAGAAAATCATTTAAACCATTTCTTTGAGCTTCAGTTTTCTGAGAAATGGGAAATACTCAAATTTTTAAGCATTAAGTAAGATAGACTTTTTAATTAATACATTTACCCTGTCCAGTTTTGTCTCTAAGAATAGAGCTTCTTTTCTGTGGTTCAATATCCAGGAAGTCTGATAAAATAAAGAGATAGACTCAGAGAATTTTCCTTGTAAACACTCACTACGATAATAAGCATTACTGAATTGAAGCCCATGGATTATGAGGGCCAGCTTTAGTAGAGAGTGATAGCCAGAGAGAAATGATAGCTTACAGTGATCTACAAAAAAGAAAATTTAGCTTCAGGACCAGGGACCAGGCTTGATCCCTCAAGAGCTTTTGTGTAGCAGAGTTTTATTAAAGTATCAAAAAGGACAGAGAAAGCTTCTGACATAGACATCAGAAGGGGGACAGAGACTGCCCCCCTTGCTAGTGTTAGAAAGAGAGTTACATACTTTTTAATTAATTATTACAATAAACCAAAAGAATGTCTCAAGTTTGTGAAAATTTTACCAGATCCACTCCCACAAGTTACATTTTAGGATAAAAGGATTAGAATAATTTAACAATAGAAAGATCCTATCAGATCAGCTCCCATAATATACTTTCTAAAATATCAAGATTAGTCAGAAGGTTTTCAGGAAGGAGAAACTGTCCTCAAGCAGTATACACTGTTGTTATATAATCCCTAGCACAGAGTTTAAACTGAGTTCTTTGTCATGTAATCATCAGTTTCAGGCTTAAAGAAAAAAAAA
>SJYW01048575.1:73664-113639 GCA_006410735.1 Raphicerus campestris
CTATTTGGTAAAGACTCTGATGCTGGGAGGGACTGGGGGCAGGAGGAGAAGGGGACGACAGAGGATGAGATGGCTGGATGGCATCAATGACTCGATGAACGTGAGTCTGAGTGAACTCCGGGAGTTGGTAATGGACAGGGAGGCCTGGCGTGCTGCAATTCATGGGGTCGCGAAGAGTCGGACATGACTGAGCGACTGAACTGAGTATTCCATTAGTTATGTACACTACATCTTCTTTGTCCATTCATCCATAGATGAGCACTTCAGTTACTTCCACAACTTGACTATTATAAATAATGTTATAATGAACATAGGTGTACATACATCTTTTCAAATTAGTATTTTCATATTCTTTGTATAACATTCGGAAGTGAGATAGCTGAATACTATCATAGTTACATTCTTAATTTTTTAAGGATATCCTATACTGTTTTCTATAGTGGCTGTACCAATTTATATTCCCACTGATAACACATGAGAGCTCCCTTTTCTCCACATCCTCACCAATACCTATTATTTCCTGTCTTCTTGATAACAATCATCTGGCAAATATGAGGTGATATCTTATTGTGGTTTTGATGTGCACTTCCCTAACAATTAGTAATGTTGAACATCTTCTCATGTGCCCATTGGCCATCTGCATATCTTCTTTGAGAAAATGTCTGTTCAATTCTACCTATTTTTTTTAATGATTTTGTTGTTAGTTGTATGAGTTATTTATACATTTTTGGATATTAAACCTTAGTTGGACACATCATTTTCAAATATATTCTCTCATTTAGTAGATTGTTTTTCTTTATTTGTTTCATTGATAGTTTCCTTTGATGAGCATACATTTTTTTAGTTTGATGTAATCCCATTTGTTTATTTTTGCTTCTGTTTCTCTTGCCTGTGGAGACAAAATTAGAAAAATATTGCTAAGATCAATGTCAAAAGCATATCACTTATGTTTTCATCCAAGAGTTATATGGTTTCAGGTCTTACATTCAAGTCTTCAATCCATTTTTAGTTAATTTTTGTGTGAGATAGTGGTCTAGTTTCATTTGTTGGTATCTCGCTGTCAAGTTTTCCAAGAATCATTTATTGAAGAGATTATCCTTTCTCTACTGCATGTTCCTTCTTCCTTTATCATTAATTAATTGTACATATAAACATGGGTTTACTTTCAGAACCTCCATTATGTTCCATTGATCTAATTGATCTATGTATCTGTTTTACTGCCCAAATCATGCCATTTTGATTACAATATCTTCATAACACAGTTTAACATCAGACAGCATGACACCCAGTTTTGTTCTTTTTTTCATGATTGATTTGGCTATTCAGGTTCTTTTGTGGTTCCATCTAAATTTTACAGTATTTTGTTCTATTTCTGTAAAAAATGTTCTTGGAAATTTGGTAGAGAATGCATTGAATCTGCAGATTGCCTTAGGTAATATGGACATTTTGACAATGTCAATTCTTTCAACCCATAAATACAGGGTATCTTTCACCTCTTGGTGTCTTCTTCAATTTCTTTCAGTATATTTTCAGTGTACTGGTCTTTCACATTTTTTGATTAAACATATTCCTAGGTATCTTATGCTTTACAGTAATTGGTATATTGGATTATTTTCTTAAATTTATTTTATACTGGTTTTGTATCTTGCAACTTTATTTGTATAGTTTTTCCATTAGTTTTGCAAATAGTGACAGTTTACTTCAGTTTATTTAGTTCAGTCACTCAGTCATGTCTGACTTTTTGCAACCCCATGGACTGTAATACACCAGGCTTCCCTGNTTTGTATCTTAAAACTTTATTTGTATAGTTTTTCCATTAGTTTTGCAAATAGTGACAGTTTACTTCAGTTTATTTAGTTCAGTCACTCAGTCATGTCTGACTTTTTGCAACCCCATGGACTGTAATACACCAGGCTTCCCTGTCCATCACCAACTCCCACAGCTTTCTCAAATTCATGTCCATCGAGTTGGTGATTCCATCCAATCATCTCTTCTTCTGTCCTCACCTTCTCCTCCTGCCTTCAACCTTTCCCAGCATCAGAGTCTTTTCAAATGAGTCCATTCTTCAAATCAGGTGGCCAAAGTATTGGAGCTTTTGCTTCAGCATCAGTCCTCCCAAGGAATATTCAGGACTGATTTCCTTTAAGTTGACTTGTTGGATCTCCTTGCAGTCCAAGGGACTCTCAAGAGTCTTCCCCACCACCACAGTTCAAAAGCATCAGTTCTTTGGCACTCTGCTTTCTTTACAGTCCATCTCTCACATTCACACATGACTACTGGAAAAACCATAGCCTTGACTAAATGGACCTGTGTTGGCAAAGTAATGTCTTTGCTTTTCAATATGCTGTCTGGGTTGGTCATAGCTTTTCTTCTAAGGAGCAAGCATCTTTTAATTTCATGGCTGCAATCACCATCTTCAGTGATTTTGGAGCCCCCCAAAATAAAGCCTGACACTATTTCCACTGTTTCCCCATCTATTTGCCATGAAGTGGTGGGACCAGATGCCATGATCTTCATTTTCTGAATGTTGAGTTTTAGGCCAACTTTTTCACTCTCCTCTTTCACTTTCATCAAGAGGCTTTTTAGTTTCTCTTCACTTTCTGCCATAAGGATGGTGTCATCTGCATATCTGAAGTTACTGATATTTCTCCCAGCAATCTTGATTCCAGCTTGAGCTTCTTCCAGTTTTACTTACTCATTTCCAATTTTATGCTCCCTATATTTCTTTTTATTGCCTAGTTGCACTGGCTAAGACCTCTAATGTTATGTTAAATAAGAATAACAAGAGTGAGTATCCTTGTCTTGTTCCTGATCTTAGAGGGATAGCTTTCCAATTTGTACCATTGATTATAATGTTAGATGTGGGTTTGTCATATATAGTTTTCACAGTGTGGTGGTACATCCCTTATATATCTACCTGTCTCTTATACACATCTNTAAATAAGAATAACAAGAGTGAGTATCCTTGTCTTGTTCCTGATCTTAGAGGGATAGCTTTCCAATTTGTACCATTGATTATAATGTTAGATGTGGGTTTGTCATATATAGTTTTCACAGTGTGGTGGTACATCCCTTATATATCTACTTTATTGATAGTTTTTAATCATAAATAAGTATTGAATATTGTCAAATGATTTTACTATATTGAGATGATCTTATGTTTTATCCTTCATTTGTTAATATGGTATTTATCATGTTCATTGATTTGTGTATTTTGAACCATCTCTTCATTCCTGAAATATATCTCATTTGGTCATGATGTATTTTTGAATGTTACTCGCTAATATAATAAAATATTGGGATTTTTGTATCTATATTCCCCCAGAGAAATTGGTCTATAATTTTGTTCTTGTGATGTCTTTGATATCAGGGTGATTTTGGCCTCAGAAAATGAGTTAGGAAGTGCTCAACCTCTTCAATTTTGTGGGATAGTTTGAAAAGGACAGGCATGAAATCTGCTTTGAGTGTTTGGTAGAATTCACCTGTGAAGCTGTTTAGTACTGAACTTTCATTTTGGGGGATCTTTTTGATTACTGTCTTAATCTCTCTACTAGTGATTGTTCTATTTAGATTTTCTACTTCTTTATGATTCAGTTTTAAAAGATTGTATGATTCTAAGAATCTGTTCATATTTTCTAAGTTGTCATATTTTTTGGTATATAGCTGTTTATAATATTCTTATAATCCTTTGTATTTCCATGGTATCCACTGTTATTTCTCATCCTTGATTCTTGATTATATTTATCAGGGCTTTCTTTGTTTTTTAGTGAGGCTAGCTAACAGTTTGTCATTTTTTTAAAATCTTTTCAAAGAACAAGCTATTGGTTTCATTTATATTTTCTATTATCTTTTCATTTTTTTATTTATGCTCTGATCTTTATTATTTCCTTCCTTCTACTAACTTTGTGCTTATTTGTTCCTATTTTTTTCTTGTTACTTTAGGTATAGGGTTAGATTATTTGAGAGTTTTCTCATTTCTTTTTTTTATCTTTTATTTTTTTAATTTTATTTTTACTTTATTCTGTGTTACAATACTGTATTGCTTTTGCCATACATTGACATGAATCAGTCACAGGTGTACTTGAAGTAGGTCTTTACTCCTGTGAACATCCCTTAGTTCTGCATTTTCTATATCTCCTAGATTTTGTTATGTTGTATTCTCATGTTCATTTGTTTCGGATAATTTTTTATTGCTCTGATTTCTTCATTGACTCTGTAGCTGTTCAGCAGAATACTCTTCAGTCTCAACATATTTGTGATCTTTTATTCAGTTTTATTCTTGTAGTTGATTTCTAGTTTCATACCATTTTGACCAGAAAATATCTTTAATATGATTGCAATCTTCTTAAAATTTTTAAGACTTGTGTCCAAAGCTATGTTCTATCCTCGAGACAGTTCTATGTGCATTTGAGAAGAATGTGTACTCTTCTGCATTTAGGTGGAATGTCCTGTACAAAATTATGAAATCCATCTGGTCTGTTTCATTTAAGACCACCATTTCTTTGTTGGTGTTTTGGTTGGATGATATATCCACTGATGTAAGTGGGCTATTAAATTTCCTTACTATTACTGTGCTATAGTCAATTTCTCCCTTTAGGTATTCTAATAGTTGTTTTATGTATTACCATGTTCTTATATAGGTGCATATATGTTAACCAATGTTATGTCTTCTTGATGAATTGACCCTTTATATACTGTTCATTTTGACTTGTTATCTTTTTTGGCTTGAAGTATATTTTGTCTGATAATAAGTATGCTTGGAATATCACCTTCCATCCCTTCCATCCCTTTTAGACTATGTTTGTCTTCACAGATGATGTGTGTCTTTTAGAGGTAACATAATGGGGTCTTGTTTTTCAGTCCATCCAACCACACTCCCTATCTTTTGACTGATGAACTTAATCTAGTTACATTTAGGGAGATTATTGACTGAAGAAAACGTATTATAGCTATTCTGTATTTTATGTTCTGTTTTCCCTATAGCTCCAGTGTTTCTTTTTCCTTGTATTTCTGTCTGCCGTTTTAGTCTGGTGGTTTTCTCTGATGTTTTTCTCAGTTTCCTCTTTTGCTATGGTTCATGCCTCTGATCTATGTCTATGTTTCGTAGTTATCTTTAGGTCTGAATAAAAATCTCAGATAAAATAATTCCTTAAAATCTCAGATAAAATAGTTCCTTTTTTGTTGCTATTATCTCATCTTCATTTACCAAATGAGTTCCATTCTTTCCTTTTCTCCTTTTATGTAATTGTTGTTTCAAATTATTTCCTTTTATGTTCTGAGTTTTATAAAAAATGGAAATTGCTATAGTTATTTTTCTGCCTTCTTTTTTCTCTTTCTTTAACCTTTAGGGTATAATAAAGTATTGAAAACTCATTCTGGAAAAGAGTTACAAGTTTTCACTCAAAATTCAGTGTAGATTTTGCCTTTCTATTTTCCCTAGTAAAAGAGTTCCTTTCAACATTTCTCAGGTGGTAAAGAATCTGCTTACAATGCAGGAGACCTGAGTTCAATTCTTGGGTTGGGAAGATCCCCTGGGGAAGAAAATGGCAACCCACTCCAGTATTCTTGCCTGGAGAATCCCATGGACAGAGGAGCCTGGCAAGCTATAGTCCATGGGGTTGCAAAGAGTCAGGCATGACTTAGCAACTAAACCACCACCACCACCACCACCACCACCATTTCTTACAAGGCAGGTGTACCGTTTAACTCCTTCAGATTTTGCTTATTTGGGAAAGTATTTCTCCATCATATCTGAATGATAACGCTGCTGGACAGAGTATTCTTGGGTGATTGTTTGTATATTTCAGTGTTTTGAAAATGCTATTCTACTTCCTCCTGATATGTAGGGTTCCTGCTGAGAAATCTATTTATAGCCTAATGGAGATTCCTTTGTAGGTCACCATCCTTTTTCCCCTGGTTGTCTTTAAAATTTTTCTTTGTTATTGACTTTAGACAATTTTAGGATTATGTGTATTGGAGAAGGTCTTTTTATATTGAAGTAATTAGGTGTTCTCTTAGCTTCACAGACTTATACACTCGATTTCCTCTCCAAGATTAGGAAGTTCTCAGCTGTTATTTCTTTGGATAAACTCTCTCCTTCCTTCTCCCTCTCTATTTTTCCCTGGAATACCCATTAACTTAATGTTACCCTTTCTAAAATAATCAAGTAGCTCTCATAGAACTTCCTCATTTTTAAGTATCTTATTTGTTTTCCCCGTCTATTTGTATCATTTCTAGATTTTCATCTTCAAGCTCACTAATCCTCTGTTCTGTATGGTCAGCTTGATTTCCAATACTTTCTAATGCATTCTTCATCTTGTTTACTAAATTCTTCAGCTTCAGAATTNTTTTTAAGTATCTTATTTGTTTTCCCCGTCTATTTGTATCATTTCTAGATTTTCATCTTCAAGCTCACTAATCCTCTGTTCTGTATGGTCAGCTTGATTTCCAATACTTTCTAATGCATTCTTCATCTTGTTTACTAAATTCTTCAGCTTCAGAATTTCTGTTTGCTTTTCTTCAGAGTTTCAATCTTTTTATCTAAATACTTCTTCTCTTCATTAATTTTATTTCTGAGCTCACTGAACTGCCTTTCTAAGTTTCCTTGTAGCTCACTGAATTCTCTGTCAGTTATATAGCAGAGCAGTATTCTATGACTTCAAGCTTGACTTCATGCTAATGAGTGAGACACGGGTGTTTGTGGCATATGATCGTGGAGTAGAAGGAGGTGTGCTCATCTTCTCTTGTGAGAACTCCAAAAATACAACCCACTGCTGAACAACCATCAACTGGAGAATGTTGGCAAAGGAGAAGCCCCAGCAAGACGGTAGGAGAGGCGAAATCGCATTTAGAATCAAACTCCTTACCCACCAGAGATGTTCAGAGAGCTCAAACAAATCATGTTCCTCTCATTAGCATATGAAATTATCCAGCTTATAAAAATTAACCACTCCAACTTTCGTGGCTGCACTTGTCCTCNTAGCAGGTTAACAGCAAGCATACATTTACATCAAGCTGAATTCAACCTTATTTCCCAGAGATCAAAAATGATTATATATCAAAACATCTCTGGAATACTCCAGTAAACATTATTTAGCACAAAACAGGGTGCCTGGAATTATGAATGATGTTTGTTGGATGAATAAATGTAAATGAAATTAGCCCTATATAACTTATCATTAATATATGAGATTCCAGTTTGAAGAGGAATGCATCATCTCATTATTAAGAATGCTTTAAACCCATATATCTTCCTCTCTATCTAATGAAGACCTAGGTTAATTACCAGTCTGTCAAAAGTGATACTCCAGAAAGCATTATTAAAAAATGACTAGTAGAGCTATGAACCATCCTTAGAAATCTTATGACAGAAAGAAATTAACTCATGCCATTTGTACTCTGCAGGCAATAAGAAGTTCAGAAATAATTAAATGGCTANTTACCAGTCTGTCAAAAGTGATACTCCAGAAAGCATTATTAAAAAATGACTAGTAGAGCTATGAACCATCCTTAGAAATCTTATGACAGAAAGAAATTAACTCATGCCATTTGTACTCTGCAGGCAATAAGAAGTTCAGAAATAATTAAATGGCTAAAATAAAGTCTTCAGGCTTGCCTAATAATATGGGAATCTATACAATTCATCAAAATGGTTCTTTAATGATTCACATTACTCAATCTCCAATCCCCATCTCCAAATTTGGCCTGTGCAATACCAGAAACACTCTTTCATTTAGAATATAAGTACTGAATACTTCCTGTATATCAGGCACTGAAAATAATTTAGAGATTATAACACCATCACCCTGCCCTTATGTAACTTCCAAGTAAGACTTTCAGAACATTTTTTTCATTTTTATTTTTGAAGCAAAACTATTTCATATACTTTTAAGAANAGGTCTTTTCTGAGAGAATGTTCCAAAGCCAGGCCAGAATTCTTTGTAAACAGAGGTTAAGCACTCAATCATTTCCAAAAAGAACTTTAAATTGTCAATTGTTGGTTTACATGGTAATCACTTCACTGTCCATCCATTTTGCCAAGTCTCTTTCTTTCACTTCCTTTAATTAAGCTAAGTCATGTGACATGGTTTGGTCACTGAAATATGAGCAAGTCCGATGTGTGTCCCTTCCAGGAGGAAGGCACAAACTACTTAGAGCATGTTACTTTCCTTCTTTATATCAACTGGCAATGTTTCTGATGCTGAGAGTTCTGTGAGAGTTGGTGGAAGAAAGGAAAATGAAAAACAGAGCACAGAGTATGCAGAATGGACTTGAAGACAGACATATAAAATGAGTGAGAAATAACTTTACTGTTTGTATTAGTTCTCATTAGATAAGGCTGCGGGAACAAGCAACTCCACATTGTAGTGGTTTACAACAGCAAACTCACGTTACATGATGGCTCTGAGTCAGCCACACCTCTGCATCATTATTCTGTGTGTATTCTCCATCCCAGGATGTACCCTGTCTTGACCTAATGCTGAGAAGAAAAGAGTAAAATAGAACCACACAATGGCCACTAAAGTGTCTGAATGTGGTATATATCACACCCATTTAAATTCCACTGGACAAAAAATAAGACAAATGGCCTAGGCTCACATCAACAGGCTAGGGATGTACATTATCCCACCAGGAAACACTCATGTTTCATGGGAATCAACAGGAATGTTATGATCATGTGACCTGAAAAAGAGAAAAAATCATTGGAAATAATATGATCTATCACATTACTTCATTGTTGTTGTAAGTCGTGTCTGATTCTTTGCAACCCCATGGACTGCAGCACCTCCCTATCCCTGACCATCTCCCAGAGTTGGCCCAAGTTCATGCCCACATTATTTTAAGCTACTGACTTTGTTTTTCCAACATAACATAGTTTATCCTATCTAATAATTCATTTTAAAAGCCTAAATAGAAGGCATCTATCAATTTAAAGCTATTTGCTGATTTATCTACTTATTATCTAACAAAGTTACACGTCAAAGAATTTTAAATGCTGCCTTTAGCAGGTTAACAGCAAGCATACATTTACATCAAGCTGAATTCAACCTTATTTCCCAGAGATCAAAAATGATTATATATCAAAACATCTCTGGAATACTCCAGTAAACATTATTTAGCACAAAACAGGGTGCCTGGAATTATGAATGATGTTTGTTGGATGAATAAATGTAAATGAAATTAGCCCTATATAACTTATCATTAATATATGAGATTCCAGTTTGAAGAGGAATGCATCATCTCATTATTAAGAATGCTTTAAACCCATATATCTTCCTCTCTATCTAATGAAGACCTAGGTTAATTACCAGTCTGTCAAAAGTGATACTCCAGAAAGCATTATTAAAAAATGACTAGTAGAGCTATGAACCATCCTTAGAAATCTTATGACAGAAAGAAATTAACTCATGCCATTTGTACTCTGCAGGCAATAAGAAGTTCAGAAATAATTAAATGGCTAAAATAAAGTCTTCAGGCTTGCCTAATAATATGGGAATCTATACAATTCATCAAAATGGTTCTTTAATGATTCACATTACTCAATCTCCAATCCCCATCTCCAAATTTGGCCTGTGCAATACCAGAAACACTCTTTCATTTAGAATATAAGTACTGAATACTTCCTGTATATCAGGCACTGAAAATAATTTAGAGATTATAACACCATCACCCTGCCCTTATGTAACTTCCAAGTAAGACTTTCAGAACATTTTTTTCATTTTTATTTTTGAAGCAAAACTATTTCATATACTTTTAAGAATAAAATATTGTTCTAATTAATCTACAAAAAAAATGGACATAAGAATTATTTTCAAATAAATTTGAAATGTGTTGTATCCAGGATACCTTTCTAACATCTTGAATAGTATAGAGTTTGAGGCCAAACTGCACCCCTATGGGTTTTATATTTTCAAGGTCAAGATGCCATTTCAACTACTAAGAATATGTGAGCTCCTCCTCTACATGTCCACAGTAAAAAATAGTAAAGCTTAACTACTAGCTCAAAAACATAAGGCAGCAAGAATAAAAGCTATAACTCAAATTTCAGAGGCTAATATGTCAATAAGATCAGCAAAGTGAAGCAGGGTGACTACAATTTCCTTTGGATCTATTAAACTGTTTAAAGTGCAGAGAATTAGGGAATTACTGATGACCTATTGATGATTAATGATTTAACAGATTTAAGTATGAATTGTTAAATATTAAAAACTAATTCACAAATAGTACGAAGGCTTAGCCTACTTATATTAACCCAATCACACGCAAATTCTAAGCACTGACACATATTTAAAACTTCATTTATCAATAGCCATTTATCTGGATTTATAGTTCACAGGAACTATTTGCTTTCTAAAACTGTCTTAAAATCTCCACTATCAATTTTTTTGCAAACTCTAACATACATTAAAATACAGCAAACATTTTGGTAAACATGTCTAGGAACCTTGACTTGTTAACACATAATTGGAGAATTCAGAGTTGGGACAATGAAGGGTCACACATCGTACCTGCTCACAAGACAGATGTTGTGCTTCATCTAAAATGAATACAACTAATACAACATTATAAAGCAATTATACTCCAATTAAGAAATAAATAAAATAAAGCAAATACACCTACACACTGTTCCTGGGTGTTCAAAATCAACACATTCACTAAGAGGTGGAACAACAGTATTTTATAATAGAAAGAGTATTTCAAGATCTGGATTTCTCTTCTAGTAATATTAGAAATGTCCTCAGTGAGTCACAGTTTGTCAGTTTCTAAACTAGGGATAAATAAGGTCAAATATGAATAATGAATCTTACCTTCACAGTGACTGTAAAGGACATACAGGTGGAAATACAGATAAAGATAAAAATTCAGATATAGACCCATGTACATATACAGTGAAATTCTCATTATCATAACAACAGATATATTTGAGGGCTGTGTTGTACTGTATGGAACTTAATAGGCTGAGAAAGCATATGACGTATGCATAGGAACACTAATTTTGAACCCAAAGCAATTATCTACTTGGTCAGAAAATCACTTCAAAATGAGTTTCCATTTGGCAGGTTATGGATATTTAATACATAGAAAGAGTTTGAGTTGAATAAAAACACTTTCAGGAGTTGCTCTGAGGAGTTTCATTCTCTCTGAATTAAACTCTGAGTGAAATATGTGANTCAGAAAATCACTTCAAAATGAGTTTCCATTTGGCAGGTTATGGATATTTAATACATAGAGAGAGTTTGAGTTGAATAAAAACACTTTCAGGAGTTGCTCTGAGGAGTTTCATTCTCTCTGAACTAAACTCTGAGTGAAATATGTGATTCTTTCTGCTGGATGAACTTCACCTCAAAGACGGCAAAACTTCTGTGAAATGTAGCATAATTTTAGCCTACTTATTTCACAGATTACAGGAAACCATCTGGACATTCTTTTTCCTGGAAATCCTTAAAAATTGGGTCCTCATAAGATGAGAGTCCTTTGTCGGTGCACAAATCAGAAGAATGAGGATGAAAGTGCCTTTAATGATGGTCCTGCTTTTGGTCCTCATCCATCCCATGTATATCCACTGCTATGGAAACTCTAAGGTACATTAAGGTCCAGATTTGGAACAGTGGTTATCTGTACACTTAGTTATCAATCATTTAAAATAGAAGATGAACAGATCAATGTACTTCTGTACATTTTGAGATGATTAAATATTTTAGCTTTCTGTAAATACACGTGGAGGTAGATAGTAAGAGAAAATGTTATATGACATAATCTTTTCTAACAACCAAGTATGTATGTGTGTGCATGTGTGTAGAAACCTAATAAGTAACACTCTATTTATGAAGCATAAATATGTAGTTTAATAAAAGAAAATCTGTGGAACTCAAGAAAGGTATTGACTTTGATTTTTAATTCCAGTGTATCCATTATTCAGTTTTGTATTTCTCATTAATTTTTTAAGTGTGAAAATCACTGTCAAAAGTTATTGTAATTCATTTTCTCAGATGTGAAAGTCATATGGAATCCAATTAATAAGGGCTTTACATTAGCCAAAATAAGGACATTTATGTTTGGACACTAAGTTTTTAATCTCTTTTATTTTCACAAATACCCCTTAATCCTCTCTCCAACATACACATGTCACACGCACACACAAACATGCCTTGGTCTAATTCATATGCTCTTTATATACAGCACATATATATATATATATATACACACAATATATATTCAGTACACACACACATATAGAGAGACAGACACACAGAGACAGACAGAGAGAGAGATCTCCGAGCTAAACCTAAGTAAGGTGAAGTTTCTCAGTCATGTCCGACTCTTTGCAACCCCATGGACTGTAGCCTATCAAGCTTTTCCATCCGTGGGATTTTCTAGGCAAGAGTACTGGAGTGGGGTGCCATTTCCTTCTCCAAAACCTAAGTAAATGAGGTCATAAAGAAAAAATGGGGCATTTATGATAAAGTATATCCTCAAAATATATTTCTTAAGTACAAAGGGGTAAAATAGTAATCTCAGAGTGGAGATATCTATGATTAAATAATCAAAATTAATATTACCAGTAATAGGAAACTCTCTATCTATGTACTGAAATCTATACCTATAGCCGTATGAGAGGGAATGGTGAAGCAAATTGGGGAAATGTAGAATTAATTTGCAGAATATAGATGAAGGGTATTGGTAATTTTTAGTGCTTTTTAAAATAATACCATTATTAAATTATGATTTAACTATCACAAAATTCACCATTTTAAGTGTACAATTATGTTTTAGTAGTATGTTCTCAGAGTTGTGCAATAATCACCACTTTCTAATTTTAGAACACTTTCATCACCCATTAGCAGTCACTCCCTACTCTCCCCTAAACTCGACCCCCAACGATCACAAAATCATTCTGTCAGTTGAATTTGTTTATTCTGGACCTTTAATACAAATAGAGTAATACAATATGTGATCCTTTGTAACTAGCTGCTTTCAACTAGCATAATGTGTTCAAGATTCATCTATGTTGCAATCCCTCATACCTTTATTTTATTGAAGAATGATATCCCACTGCATTGATAAACCACACTTTATTTATCTGCTTTCAGTTGATGAACATTTGGATTGCTTTTAGCTTTGTTTGACTCTTCTGCTAATGCTGCTGTGAAGACTTATGTGCAAGTTTTTGTGTTGGTATATGTTTCATTCCTCTTCAGTATAGAAGGTGACTTACCAGATCACAAGGCAATTCTTTGTTTAATATTTTGAGAAACTGACAAACTGTTTTCTTCACATTCTTGTCACCATTGTTATCTGTCTTGGGTGTGTGTGTGTGTGTGTGTGTGTGTGTGTGTGTGTGTGTGTGAGAGAGAGAGAGAGAGAGAGAGAGAGAGAGAGAGCATCCTAATGGATGTAAAGTGGTATCTTTTGTTTTTATGTGCATTTTAGTAATGACATATTAATTTTTTTAGGGGCTTACTGGACATTTGTATATCCTCCTTGGAAAAATGCAATCCCTATGAAAATCCAAATAGCATTTTCCATAAGGAAACGCAATCCTAAAATTTATATGAACTCAGAAAAGATCCTAAATTGCCAAATGAATCCTGAAAAGAACAAAGTTGAAGGTATCACACTTCTTGGTTTCAAACTACAATATAAAGTTACAGCACTCAAAGCATTATGATACTGGCATAAAAATAGACACACAGACCAACAGAACAGAATCAAGAGCCCCAAAACAAATCTTTCATATATAGTCAACTAGGGACCTTTCCCTTGTCCCTTTGACAAGGGACCTTTCCCCCATTGAGTAATGGGAAAAAGACAGTCTCTTCAATAATTGGTGCTGGGAAAATTGGATCATCATAAGAAGAACGAACTGGATTCCCAATTTATACTATTCACAGAAACTAACTCAAAATTAATTAAAGATATAAACATAGGCCTTAAACCATAAAATCCCTAGATGAAAACAGATAGAAAAGCTCCTTGACATTAGGCTTAGAAATGATTCTTTGGCTGTAACACCAAAAGCACAAACACAAAATCAAAAATTAGCAAGTTGGACTTTATATGAAACTGAAAAAGTTTTGCACAGCAAAAGAAACAACCAACAAAATAAGAAGACAGACAATGAAATGAGGGAAACTATTTGCAAATCATGTATCTAACAAGGGGTTAATATTTAAAATATATAAGGAACCCAGACAAGTCAACAGCAAAAAATAAATAAATAAATAAAAGAAGAACTGATTTTAAAATGGGTAGAGAAATTAAAGTAGACATGTTTTTCCAAAGAAGACATACAAATGGACAACAAGTATATAAAAAGCTGCTCAATATCACTAATTATTAAGAAAATGCAAATCAAACCTCATGTATCACCTCACACATCTTAGGATGGTTATCACTAAAAAGACAAGAGATAATTGTCGACAAGGATGTGGAGAAAAGGGAATCCTTGTGCATTGCTGGTGGGAATGTACATCAGTGCAGCCACTATGAAAAATGACATCAAAGTTCCTCAAACACTAAAAACAGAACTGTCAGTACTATATGATCCAGCAATTTACTTTTAGATATACACCTNATGAAGGAAACTATTTGCAAATCATGTATCTAACAAGGGGTTATTATTTAAAATATATAAGGAACCCATACAAGTCAACAGCAAAAAAAAAAAAAAAAAGAAGAAGAACTGATTTTAAAATGGGTAGAGAAATTAAAATAGACATGTTTTTCCAAAGAAGACATACAAATGGACAACAAGTATATAAAAAGCTGCTCAATATCACAAATTATTAAGAAAATGCAAGGCAAACCTCATGTATCACCTCACACATCTTAGGATGGCTATCACTAAAAAGACAAGAGATAATTGTCGACAAGGATGTGGAGAAAAGGGAATCCTTGTGCATTGCTGGTGGGAATGTACATCAGTGCAGCCACTATGGAAAATGACATCAAAGTTCCTCAAACACTAAAAACAGAACTGTCAGTACTATATGATCCAGCAATTTACTTTTAGATATTCACCTAAAGGAAAATAAATCACTATTTTGAAAAAAAAAAATCTGTACCCCATATCACTGAAGCACTGTTTACAACATCCAAGACATGGAAACAACTTAAGTATCCGCTGACTAATGAATGGATAAAGAAAATGTGCTGCATATATACAATGGAATATTACTTAGCTATAAAAAAGAAAGAAATTCTAACATTTGTGAAAATATGGATGGATATTGAAGGCATTATACAAAGTGAAATAAGTCAGACAAAAAGTTAAATACTCTATGATATTCTTTATTTGTAGAATCTAAAATAAAAATATCAAACTCAAAGATACAAATAGATTCGTGATTGACACAGGCAGGGATGGGAAGGTTAGTAAAATAGGTGAAAGTCCTACAAAGGTAAAAATTTCCACTTAGAAGACCAACAAATCCTGGGGCTATAATGTGCACCAGGGTTATAGTTAATGATTCTGTATTGTATATTTGAAAGTTTATGAGAGAATAGATCTTGAGAATCCCTGCTACCAAAAAACAAAAAAATGTGTAACTATGTGAGGTAATGGATGTTAACTGGACTTATTATGGCAAACATTTTGAAATTATATACATATCTCAAACCAGTATACTATATACTTTAATAAAATGTTATATATCAATTATATGTAATAAAATTAGGGGAAATATTAAAACTAGAAGGATCAAATGATCCAGTAATCTCACTTCTGGGTATATATCCAAAGAAAGAAAATTAGGATCTCAAAAGAGACATCTACCCTCCCATGTTCACTGCAGTTGATTACAAAATAGACAAGAGGGTGTGTGTGTGTGTGTCTGTGTGTTACATAAGGACATACAAAGGAATATTTGGTCATAAAAAATAAGGAAACTCTATCATTTCTGACAATATGAATGGAACTTGAGGACATTATGCTAAGTGAAATAAATCAGAGAAAGGCAAATACCATACGATATCACTTACAGTGGAGTCTACAAAAGCCAGTTATAGAAACTCTTAGAGAGTAGGATAATGGTTACCACGGTCTGGAAGATGGAAGAAATAGACATGTTGTTCAAAGGGTACAAATTCCCAGTTATGCAATGCATGAATTCTGGAGATCTAATGTACACCATAGTATACTTTAATTCTTTAGACTTGGTTTCCTTTAGTTATTGAACATATTTATAATGACTGATTTAAAGTTTTTGTCCCATATCATAGGCAGAATACTGCTCCCTCCTCAAAAATGTCCACTCCCCAATCACTGGAATCTGTGTGTGTATGTTACCAACCTTGCATTGTTAAAAGGACTTTGTAGATGTGATTAAGTTTATAGACTTTAAGACTGGAAAACTCTCTTGGATTATCTGACTATGCCAGAACTATTCACATGAGTCCATGAAAACAAAGTCTTTCCTGGCTATAATCAGGAAGAGATACAAATATAGCAGAAGGATCAGAAAAATTCAAAATGTTAAGAACTCCATCCTCTACTGCTAATTTTGAAGACAGAGTAGCATGGGTGGCCTCTGGAATCAGGGAAAGTTAAGGAAATGGAATGCTTCCTAGAGGCTCCAGAAAAAAATTCCATCCTTCAGACTGCCTGATTTTAGCTCGGCGATCCACATCAGACTTCTGACCTATGAAACTTCAAGGTAATAAATTTATATTGTTTTAAGTCACTATGTTTTCAGTAATTTGTCGTGTCAGCAAGAGAAAAATAATTCATCTAGTAACTCTAACTCTGAGCTTTCTCAAGGACACTTTCTATTGTCTGCTTTTGTGCATGTGTGTGTGTGTCTCACAGTTTTCTTAAAAAATTGGACACTTTAATACAGTGTGAGCAGTCTGGAAGTCAGATTTCCTGTCAAAGATTTGTTCCTGCTGTTGTTTCTGTGTTGGGTTTTGTATTGTTGTTGCAAGCTGTTTATTTAGTGACATTACTAGACTAACTATGCAAAGTTTGTATTCCCTGTTGTATACACCCATGGGTTAGTTTGCATTCAGTTAATAATGAAAGATTTCTTCAAATGTCTTGAAGCATCATGGCTTCTACCCTTTGTCAAAGGCCTTTGTGTGCCCTGAGGCACAGCATCAGTGTTCAGGCAAATTTGAACTCTGACTTGATTTTCATTTAATAGGACCCAAAGTTGACCAGAGGTCTTCGTTAATCACAGATCTTTCTTTAGCATGCCCACAGTCCCGCAGAAGTACATGGCCTATGGAGTCCCAGGAACACAATGGAACTTTCCAAAGTCCCCTATTGACTTTTCTTTCAACAGATATTTGTAAAGTTTATGGTCTACCATTTGGTTGCTGCAACCGGTATTAATGCCTAGAGCAACAGCAATTTTAAGCAGTTGCTGCTGATTGACAAATAAATGCCCTCGGGGTACAATCCATTCTACAGCCTCCAGTGGATACTACCCTGATGGTTTTTAAAGAGCTTGATATTAGTGAGAAATTGGAAATAGGGTAAGTTAAAGTGTCTTCCCTGGTGGCTCAGAGGGTAAAGCGGCTGTCCACAGTGTGAGAGACCCGGGTTCGATCCCTGAGTCAGGTAGATCCTCTGGAGAAAGAAATCACAACCCACTCCAGTATTCTGGACTTCCCTGGTGGCTCAGAGAGTAAAGCGTCTGTCTACAATGCGGGAGACCTGGGTTCAATCCCTGTATCAAGAAGATTCCCTGGAGAAGGAAATGGCAATCCACTCCAGTACTCTTGCCTAGAAAATGCCATGGATGGAGGAGCTTGGTGCAGGCTACTGTCCATGGGGTCCCAAAGAGTTGGCACAACTGGGCGACTTCCCTTTCTTTAAAGTGCTACAAACTCAATATTCTTCTTTAGATGTAACCATTTTGTCAAATAAACTTTCTTTGAATTTTTGAAATCCTTTAGTTTACTTCCAAAATTCTAAAAAGGCTGATTGCCAGAGTTTTTATTGCTTTAAGTGAAAGCAGATTTTCAGAAGTCCTTACTCCAGCACTGTGAAAATTTGGCTCCTTTTAAGTATCTTTTAAGTAAGCTCCTTTTAAGTAATTTTTCCAATTACTTTGTAAGTCTCAAATAGTTCAATATAAGATTTTCAAATAATATTTATATCAAATAATAAGTTAAAATAGATACACACATAGACATATAAGTAAAGATATTTAGTGAAGAAAATAACAAACACTGATTTGTGAAAATATGTTTATATTAATTGAGCTTTCCCCCAAATATAACTTCAGGAAATATAACTTCACTATAATGCTTTATAGTGAAGTTTCAACTTATTTTTCATTTTCACCTTAAGTATACTTAAGAATACTTAAGTTACTGAGGTGTAATGTAAGTATGCATGTAAGTGAAAATTGATAGAAGTATCCATAAAATTATTTTGCATCAGCAACATGTATGAAAAGAGAGACCTGATTCCATTAGTTTTCAAATTCATTTTCATAAATCTATTCTGTAAGTTTCGTAGGAAAGGACAAAATATATATTAAATTTATCCTTCAATATATTGAATGAGTCTTTCTGATTTCATCAATTTTCTAATATATAACATGTAACTGTCTTGAATGTTTATCTTTTTTAAAATGTTATTTTAACCACAGTGAATGATTAAATAATACTTTCCTCTTTGTGGTTCATGGATTACAAAAAAAGAGATAACTATTTAAAAGATAAAAATATCCCTATTCATTAGGGAAGTTGCCCAAACAAAAGGGAATTTCAGATGAAGTCACAAATAGGGAGAATATGTAGCTTCTGCAGTATATCCTACTTCACTTTATCATTTTTTTTTTTATCAAATGCTTTTACTGAATATTCCCTAAGGGAACCAAAAAACTTGAATATTTTATATTTTACACAGCCAAATCTGTCTAAAGAGAAATCCTGAGAAAGGAAAAGTCAGTCTCAAGAGCAGCTGCTGAAATGACGCCTAATTAAATTTTCACACACAGATTAAAAGGATATGTTAATATTTTGTGTGCACTCAGAATTTGTAAAGCCACCTAGGCAATCAGAATTTGTCAAGTATTGAGAGATACTCTTAGATTCTACCTGCTGTTGTTTCAAGTTCCGTGGTGGCAGTTTGTGACATATCGTTGCTCACTCAGTACACACTTGAACCACCTGGGCATATTTTTAAAAATATTTGTTTGTTCATTTTATTTAGCTGTGCCAGGGTCTTAGTTACAGCATGTGGGATCTAGTTCCCTTACCAGGGATGGAACCTGGGGCCCCTGCACTGCAAGGCGAATTCTTAATCACTGGACCGCCAGGGAAGTCCAGGTTATCTCTAAAAAACAATTGTGATGTCCAGGTTCTACTCATTCATCAGAATTAGTCTTAATAAAAATGAAGGGTGGCTTAGGCATCAGGGATTTTCTAGCTCCCCAAATAATTCTAGAACACAGCAATATTTGTCTAGAGTAGTAGCTCTGTATCACCGGGGTTCTTTTTGAAATGCAGATTCTGATCTAGCGGAGCTGAACTGGGTCCTGATAATCCACATTTCTAACCAGGTCCTAGGTGACACCCAAGCCACTGGTGCTTGGAACACTTTGCATAGTATGATACTAACAGAAATTAAAAGAATACCAAAAATAAAGTCCCTAAACACAGGCTACTCATTCCTGCAGGACAGCACCTCAACGTACATTTGACACTGATCTCAGAAATAAAGAATATCAGTTTCCACTAGGTACTTTCTCCTCACAAGGCTCTCCTCTCACCTCAACTGTCTTTCTGCTAAATTTCAGAATATTGGGAAACATGTCTATTACTCAAACCCAGATCAGGAGATCCCATCCTCCAAAATGAGTTTGACTTCTTATCTCTTTCTTAGAACTCTCTTAAATTTCATGCAGCTCAGCACTGAATTTTCTTTCATTTTTGCCATTCTAAATTTTACAAACTTTTACAAATTTTTATAAGGGCTATGCCTCATATTTCTCTTAGCAAAAGTTAAGGACAAGAAGGGGCTTCCACGATGGCTCAGCAGATAAAGAATCCACCTACAATGCAGGAGACACAGGAGATGCACGTTCAATCCCCG
Organism: Raphicerus campestris; assembly: GCA_006410735.1. NCBI lineage: Eukaryota > Metazoa > Chordata > Mammalia > Artiodactyla > Bovidae > Raphicerus > Raphicerus campestris. Next base: position 93,712 of record SJYW01048575.1, read on the forward strand.
GGTCAGGAGGATCTCCTGGAGAAGAAAATGGCAATCCACTATTGTATTCTTGCCTGGGAAATCCCATGGACAGAGGAACCTGGCAGGTTACAGTCCAATGGGTCGTAGAGTTGAACTAAGCACAGCAAGAACAAGACTCAATAAATATGTGTTGATTAAGTCGCATTCAGACAGACCTCAGCTGTTAATATATAGATACTGAGAAGCTCTTGGCCTAAGAAGTTAGGTTGTAAAGAAAAAAAATATATATATGTATATATATATTTATATATATACATATATATGTATGTATATGTATATATGGACTTCTGCAGTGGCTCAGATGGTAAAGAATCTGCCTGCAATGCAGGAGACCTAGGTTCAATCCCTGGATCAAGGAAATCCCCTGGCGAAGAGAATGGTTACGCACTCCAGTATTCTTGCCTGGAGAATTCCATGGGCAGAGAAGCCTGGCAGGCTATATTGTCCATGGTGTCACAAAGAGTCAGACATGACAGATATCTAAAGTGTTATAGATCTTAGATTTTTAATCCTAACAAGGGACAAGGTGCAAAAGAAGATTTTGAGTAATCATTACATCATTCCACAATGTCTGTCTACTTATTTGTGAATATAAACTGCAGAAGGCAAAGGCGGACCCCATAACAGACTATCAGGAAAATACTTTGGAAGATGTCATTTATTAGTCACTTGTTCATCCAACCAAACCCGTCATCCCCAGAAACTGTACTCTCTTCCCACATTGGAGAATTTAATACTTGCACACTTAAAAACTCTTGGTAGGATGCAGAGACCACTTCCTTGCATAAGAGAGGAAATCTCACTTTCCCAAGCATTCTTGCAGATGGGCAGGACATGAAGCCCTCACAGGCAGGTGACCACTTGCCAGTTCTCTGGCTCAGGACTTGGTGACAGACAGGTTGGGACAGTGCAAAATGCATTTGGCACAGGTGGCAGGAGGGGCAGTAGTGTTATCCAGTTGCCAGGAGCAACAGAGAAAGCTGTCCTAGGGCTGGGGCACAGTGTCCAGCATCAGGGGAGTCAATGGTGTGAACACTGGCATCTGGGCCTAACAGCATGGGCAGTGGTGCCTTTGTGGGACCCGACCTGGGGTGAGATTTTTGCATCCGGTTCTTAGCTATGTAGTCTTAAGACTATTTTATGGCTTTCCCTGAAATAAAACAAGGCCCCAATTAATATGTGTATATATACACATCCCTGAAAAAGGAAATGGCAACGCACTCCAGTGTTCTTCCCTGGAGAATCTCATGGACAGAGGAGCCTGGCAGGCTACAGTCCATTGGATCGCAAGAGTCGAACATGACTTAGTGACTAAACCACCACCATATATATACACACACATATTTTCACTTATGCTTCAATTAGAACAATTTGGGATCCATTGTTCACACAAGAAGTGAGAAATTTATGTAGGGAATAGTCTCAGAGAGCAAGGATTCTAAGATTTTTTTCCCCAGATTTATTGAGATATAACATTGTGTAAATTTAAGATGTATAACCTGTTGCTTTTTTTTTTGTGGAGGGTAATTGCTTTACAATGTGGTGGTGGTCTCTGCTGTATATCAACACCAATCAGTCTTAATTATATACATATATATACATGCTGCTGTTAAGTCACGTCAGTCGTGTCCGACTGTATGACCCCATAGATGGTGGCCCACCAGGTTCCAGTCCCTGGAATTCTCCAGGCAAGCATACTGGAGTGGGTTGCCATTTCCTTCTCCTATATGTGTATATATATATGTGTGTGTGTGTGTGTGTGTGTATCCTCTCCTTCTTGAGCATTTCTTCTCCCAGCCAAAGAAGACACATAGAGAGCCATTAAACACATGAAAAGATGCTCAGCATCTCTTATTATTAGAGAAATGCAAATCTAAACTACAATGAGGTTATCACCTCTCCCCAATCAGAATGCATGTGTGCTAAGTCACTTCAGTCGTGTCTGACTCTTTGCATCCCTATGGACCACAGCCCACCAGGCTCCTCTGTCCATGGGATTCTCCAGGCAACAATAGATAATATGAAAAAATATAAAATAAAAATATGGAAATATTTTTATATTAAAAAATATAAAAACATCAGGATCTTCCCGACCCAGGGATTGAAACTGCATCCTTTGTATCTCCTGTATTGGCAGGCAGGTTCTTTACCACTAGTGCCACCTAATCAGAATAGCCCCTAATCAGAAGCCCCTAATCAGAATGGCCGTCATCTAAAAAACTGCAAACAATAAATGCAGGAGAGGATGTGGAGAAAGGGGAATCCTCCTAGACTGTTGGTGGGAATGTAATTCATACAACTTGTTGCTTGATACACTTACATTTTGCAAAATTACTACCACCTTAGCACTAGCTAAAACCTGTCTCATGTTACATTATTACCATTTCTTTTTTTGTGGGGAGCACATTTAAGATCTAGACTCTTAGCAACTTGAGTTAGCGTAAGATTTTTCTTTATGCTGAGCTGATAACCATTTTCTAAATCTTCCACTTTAGAACCATTTTCTAAATCTACCCCACAGTAGAGAAAACAACATACATCTTGTCTTTTTTTTCCTCTAGAAAAAAATGTCCATGTGGATTTAAGACCCCTCCCTGCCCTGAGTGCTCTCTGATCTCTGAGCTCCCTGGATCCCAATCTGGCTGGATTACTTGTGGGCTTATTACAAGACATTCAGGCCTGTCCTCTGACCCTCTATTTTAGAATGTAGGGCATGGAGCCAAGAACACATAATTTAACAAGCCCTACATAGGAGACTGCTGCATAGCCCTGTGGGAATTCTGGTCTATGTTCTTGCTTCTAAGTGTGTGATCCGAAGACCAGCAGCATCTTGTTATAAATTCAGAATCTCATGCTCTGCTTTAGACCATCTAGATCTTAATAAGATGTCCAGGTGATTCTTGTGCACAGTAACATTTGGGACTCCCTTATCATAATCCCTTTAGATGTGATGTCAGAACTGTGCAGTCTGCTTTTGGTGTGTGGTCTGATCAGATCCCTCAGCACAGGTCAGGGGAGTTTCAGTGTTCAGCCCTGTTCCTTTCTCTTCTATAGTCATTACTCCCTTGGTTAACCTCATCCGTTCTCAAGGCTTTTTTTTTTAAATCCAAGGTTAATTTATTTCAGCATAGTAAACTCAATGGAATTTTTTCTTATTTCCTACCAAGACTGTATATGAAGATGAAGCTAGACTCAAACCTAGCTTGCTTTTCTTTCTCCATCTTATTATTGTGAACAGTTAAAACCTTTAGAAAAGTTGCAATAGTACAATAAATACCAATGTATCTTCATCTGGATATAGCAGATGTTAACATTTTGGCAAGTTTGCTTCTCTCTCTCAGCTTTTCTTTCTCTCCCTTCTCAAGGCTTTAAATATCATTCACATGGTATCACCTCCCAAATTTATTTCTCCGGCCAGGATATCTGCCTAAACACTTGTATCCAACTGCTAACCTCATTTGTATTTTCTAATAGATTACTTAGTTTCAGGGCTTCCCTGGTGGCTCAGATGTAAAGAGTCTGCCTGCAATTCAGGAAACCCAGGTATGATCCCTTGGTATGAAAGACCCCTTGGAGCAGGCCATGGCACGACAACCCACTCCAATATTCTTGCCTGGAGAATTCTGGTGGACAGAGAAGCCTGGTGGGTTACAGTCTAAGGGGTCGCATAGAATTAGACATGACTGAGTGACTATCACATCTTAGCTTCAACTTTACTAAATTAGATGCCTATGATGTCGCCATTTCTACAAAAGTCCTCCTATATTTCTATTCATACTGTCTGAAGCTTTGAGTGTCCTCCTTGATTCTTTCTTCTCAAATTTAATCCATCAGGAGATGTTATAAAGTCCATCTTTAAATATATCCAGAGTTCAATCACCTTCTGTTATTTTCCCTGCTCACATCCCAGACAGGCAACCAATTGTTGACTACTGGCCACTGCTTCTAAAGAGAAGTTGTACTAGATCCGTCTTCTTTTCAAAACTATCTGGTAACTTCATGTCTTACTCAGAGAAAAGTTGAAACCCTTCTAGTATCATTGAGGCCTACGTGATCCAGACATCAGACCTCACCTCAGTTCCTCTCTGCTCTGGCCACTTGAGCCTCCTCGCTTTTCTTGAACACACAGACTCACTCCTGCGCTGGTGCATTTGCACTGGAGATTTTTCCTGTCTGGAAAGAACTTCCCCTAGATATCCTCTTGGACAATTCATGTCCTTCAAATCTTTTCTCAGCGGTCATCTTCTCAATGAGAACCACACTGACCACACCAGCAAAACAGCCAGCTACACTGTTCCCACACATTTATACTGAGTCATCTTCCTCAAAATAATACACAGCATCTAACATAAGCACTTCCCCATTTACTATGCTTATGGCATAAGCATAGTATGCCTCTTACCAATAGAACATGTCCCATAAAGTCAGTAATGGTTTTTTTTTAGTTCACTGAAGTTTGCTACATGCAAAAAATACTATGTCATATATCTGACACCCAACGAGTATCAGTTGAATGAATGATTAGTGTAGAGCACCTCCCTATTCTAGAGATAATATCTTTATTAATGTAGCCTTAGGCCAAATACTGTTGTGAGGCAGCTCTATGGTACAGCAGCCACTTACACTGACATCAGTGCCACCTGTACTTTTCTCACAAGTGCTGCCTTCTCCTCCCTCCACTAAGCACCTCCCTCCCACACCAACCCCCCTACACAGTACAGCACACAGTTATATTCATTTATATTTCTCTTTTCAGAAAAGACAAGTCTAGGCTTGTAGGTCCCATTTTCTGACCAACTGTGAGTCAAAATCAGACGCAATAAATCCAGGAGTTCGCACTGGAGCCAGAAATCAGATTACTAGAGCTAAGGCAGAGAGAAGGTGCAGGTTGCAGAGAAGATAGAAACACAAGAGGAATTTAATTAAGATGAGAAACTATCAGATCTCTCTTCTCTGCTTGTCTTAAAAAAATACATTGGTAAAGAATGAGAAGAAAAATCCAGGGAACACCCCTAGAAATAAGGCAAGAGTTGGATTAGTCTGGAGTTCATTTCAATCTCACAGAGATGCCTGTGTGCACGGGCTGCCCTGAGACTTGTGGGGACAATGACTGGCAAAGTGAGTCCTACTTCTATCAGAGAGATGGCAGACCCACAGGAGAAAGAGACCTGAACTCCAACCATGAAAAACAACAGGCATAATCCAAAGAAATACTGCAGAGGAAAAATACGGGCACACAGAAGATGGGAGTCAGGGGGCAGGACCCAGGCATGAACCCAGGCTGACCCAGCTACCCGGAGCCCTCACTGTCCATGGTCCTGGAAACAAGACAGGGCCTAGGTGATATTCAAGCCCCCGCGACCACAGGTGCAAGTGGGACGAGGCTCTACTGAAGGGACAAGGACAAAGGAGCAGAGAAGATGAGCCAGCTGAGGAGTGACCACACCCAAGCCCAGGATACACTGGACATTGACTAGGCACTCCTGCTCATCCTGAGAATGTTCAGGACAATTGGTTTAGAAGGAAGAAGCAGAAAACCCAGATATCAGCCTGGACTGGGGAATCTGGGTTAATCTTCAGCTCCTTGGAAAGTTCTCAGATTAAAATCAGAGCCCATGGTAGGAGGCCCCAGGTCTCTAAGAAGGAGAATATAGACTGCTGGTCCTGATCTGGGTAGAAGCTGAATGACTTAAAAATGCTGGAATGAGGCCTCCAAAGGCATTCTCAGGTAGAGAATAGGCCTTGAGAAACAAGGTCCTTGCTCCCAAGCCAGCTGCTAGTGTTAAAAGGAACCTCTGATCAGTCACTTCACAGACCATCTCTCCCTCCATCCTGAGAGACTGTATTCCTTAATAGTCCTTTAAAGAAAGGCAGTATCAAAAATTATATTATTTTTGTTGTTGAGTGGCTAAGTCGTGTCTGACTCTTTTGAGATCCCATGGATAGTAGCCTGCTAAGCTCCTCTGTCCATGCAATTTCCCTGGCAAGAATGCTGAAGTGGGTTGCCATTTCTTTCTCCAGGGGATCTTCCAGGGATCAAACAGTCTCCTGCTTGGCAGGTAGATTCTTTACCGCTGAGCCACCCGGGAAGCCCAACTATTTTGTTTATACAACATTCTCAAAAAGACAAAACCATAGTGATGGAGAACAGATCAGCGGTTGCTAGGGGTTGGGTGAGGGAGGATGTGAATACAGAAGGGCAGCTGAGAGAGTGTTTCCGGGGTGAAAGAACTGCTCCATATTGGATTGTGGTGATAGCTGCACTAATCTATACATGTGTCAACATCTATGAAACTACATCAGAAAGAGCCGATTTTAATGTATGGGAAATTAACTCTGGTAAAGAATCTACCTGCAATGCAGATGACCCCTTTTCTATTCCAGGGTCAGGAAGGTCCGCTGGAGAAGAGATAGGTAACCCACTCCAGTATTCTTGAGCTTCCCTTGTAACACAGCTAATAAAGAATCCGCCTGCAATGTGGGAGACCTGGTTCCATTCCTGGGTTGGGAAGATCCCCTGGAGGAGGGAAAGGCTACCCATTCCAGTACTCTGGCCTGGAGAATTCCATGGACTATAGGATCACAGTCGAACACGACCGAGCGACCCTCACTTTAATGTATGAGAAAAAAGAAAAACAAAAATAGAAAAAAAGAAAGAAAGGAGGGCCCTTTGGGCTAGTCACTTTCTGATACAGAAGATAAACGTCTAGACAGAGCGGAAGGAGAGCTGTATTCTGACGCTGATTTCACTTTTCCCTCCAGTGGAAAGGTAGCCTCAGCCCAGAGGGAGGTCGGGGAGATCCGCTTCAGCGTCTCCTTCCAGTAGGTTTCTCCAGCTGTCTGGGGTACCAGTCCACGCAGCATAGCTCCTTCAAATAGNTTTCATCTGGCATTCCTGGGTTTTCACATTTTGAACACTTACTGTGATGGATGCCCTGATTTTTAAGCAAGCACAGTCATGCTCCACAGAATACAGTTTAGGGACAACTTCACTGACTGTGGTCACTACCCTGGCTAATTATGGCCTCTATCACCTCCGAGGCCAACGCCATGCTCCTTACGGTCAACTAGTCTTATTAGCAAAATACAGCCTATCTTTATATTTTCCAATCAACTTTAAATCAATACTGAAATCAGTAAAACACCTGCAGAAACACTGAACTCTAGCTGATTTTGCCCACTGCTTCTCTAACACAAGCTATCCGGCAGCATCACGGAATGAGCCGTCATCCTGAAGAAGAGAACCTCCCCAAGTTGATCAAGGCTTAAATGCCAAGGTTAACATTTTTCCCGTCTGCGCGATTTGTGGGAAGCTTTCAGAATGCATTTTAGAAATGCATGTTACAACACGATTCTACACAAGAAGCGACCGTGTTCACAGATTCCAGTTTGTACAGACTGTGGTTTGTACAGATTCCAGATTGTGGATCCTGCATCATTTTCTCCCCCTTCCCCTCCCCTTCTTGGCTGTTGAGCTCTCGGCGTCGTGGGAGACCACGGGGTCCACTGGGGATTCTCAAGGCAATTTCATTCTGATGTTTTTAAAACTTAGTTTTAGTTGGAGGATGACTGCTTTTCAACGTTGTGCTGGTTTCTGCCATACAGCAACATGAATCGGCCATGAGGACACATATATCCCCTCTCTCTTGACCCTCCTTCCCGCCCCACTCCTGGCCTACGTCTCTAGGTCGTCACAGAGCACTGGGCTGAGCTCCCTGTGTCATACAGCAACTTCCCATTAGCTGTCTGTTTTAAATATGGTGATGTAGAGCATTGAAGCAGCCTGATTTTGAGTTTATCAGCCCTCTTTGCTGCGACACAGACACCCTGGTGCCTACCGTCCCAGCAGGCCTCCTGTGTCAAAGCTTGTCCTTTCTCATCTCATCCTGTCCTTCCTCGGGATCCTCTCTCCGCCTGCTTCCCTGGCCCTCACCCTCTTCACCGGCTGCCAGTCCTAACGGAGTACATCCTCCATCAGCATGCTTTTGGCTCCTGCCTGGCCACAGCACCACTAGAAAGGCTCAGGCTGCTCCCCAATATTTCCCTGGCTTCTTTCTCCTCGAGCTCTCCTTCTGTATGACTGGAGACTTTTTCTGAGTATCCTGCCATGCAGCTTCAGGTTCCAAAGGCTGGTGAGATATGCTTTAGGGCATTGATTTTCCCAAGGACTATTAGCTTTTTTCTTGACAAAAGCTCACTTAATTAAGGAACACTACATAGATCTCATTAAAGAATCTAATTCTCAAAATCGATTTTGCTCTATTCCATCCAGAATGGGCCTGAATTTGGACTCGGTCCAGAATGGGGTGGGGGGTGGAAAGTTCCCAAGGCCGCCGCTTGTTGCTTGCACTACCTTCCAAAGACACCAGGGGGCAGACTGGGAGAGGCTGCCTGTTTGTGCCCGGCGTTTCTTTAAGTAGCTTAGGCTGGTGAATTAGCACTAGCAGCAGCTGCCGCTGAAATCAAGGGTCAAAAACAAATTCACAGATTAAGCGGCGCTCCACAGTTCCCTAGAACATCCAAGTAGAACACGGCATTATTCTCTCTACTAGCTACATCCACGGATTTTCTCTTTTTTTAACCAGAGAGGTGATATTTAATGTTCTCCCAAAAAGAAGTCTCTATATTCATATTTTTGGCTGAAAATATTTTTGATCCGTGAGAGCAAGAACAGATTCGCTTCTGCAATGGAAATAAACATTTTGATGGACAGTGCTTGTTAAGAACAAGAATGAGACTTCAGCTCTGCTTTGTAATGCTCTGCTAAAATACTCTCCCTAAAATGTCCATTTCTACTTATAGCAGAACTGAATTTAAGGATTAAGGCTGTCTTTTTTTTTTTTAAAGGCTATGACAATGCCATTAGAGGAAAAATATTAATATGTGAACTATTTTTTTGGCCAAATATGCTTTACAAAGTATGCTATATGCAGTTTTTTAAATCAAATTAACTTTCTTATGCTAACTTCAAAGTTTATATTTTGAAATAAACCTCAGAAATAAAAACCTAACTATATCAGTATGTTTTAAAGCCAATTTGAAAATGGCTATCCAATAAAAGGAAATCTACCTGGAAAAAAATACTTTGGATTAGAGATAACTCTGGTCTTCAAATAATGTACCAAGTGTGCATGTTTACATTCTATTTATGATTTTTTTCTTAAGATCATGTCATTTAAGTGACTTAAAGAACACATCAAAAAAATTTAAATCAATAACCAGCAATAAAAACAGTGTCTTTCTAAGTGAATACCATGAAACAATCTACACTGTTTTTCTGTAATACCTTTCCATGTGCAGGTTGTCTCAGAATTAGCCAGGAAGCTTCAGGATTTTTTAACTTTTTGTTTTTCCAATTTCAATATCATAATGACCCTAGGTAACTACAGGCACGCACAGATGGGCACTTATTAAGAATGTACTCTGTGCCAGGCACCATTCCAGCCTCTCCACAAGCATTCACCAGTTTAATCTTCGTAACAACCCTCTGAAGCGGGGAGGCTTGTGGGAGGCAGAACAACTGCACCCCGAAGATGTCCATGTCCTGTGTTACTTGCAACCGGTGTTATCTACATGGCAAAAGGATCTTTGAAGATATATGATTAATGAAGGATTTGGAGATGGGGAGATTAACCTGGATTAACCAGATGGGCCCAAAGTAATGAAAAAAAGCTCTTATAAGAGAAAGAGGAAGGCAGAAGAGTCTGAGCCTGAGGAGATATGATGATGGAAGCACAGTCAGAGAGATTTCAAGATGCTCTGGTTTTGAGGATGGAGCGGGGTCCAAAGTCAAGGATGGGAGCAGCCTCCAGAAGCTGGACAAGGCAAGGAAAGAGATTTTCCTCTAGTGCCTTCAGAAAGAAGGCAGCTCTGCCAACATCTTGATTTGTATCCCAGTGAGACCTATTTCATGGACTTCTGACCTCAGAAACTGTAAAACAATGAATCTGTGTTCTAAGCGACCCAGTTTGTGGTAATTTGTTACAGCAGCAGCATCAGGAAAGGAATATAGGCTGTTTCCATGACAGAAGGAGTCAGAGGGAAGACTGGACCAAATTCCCAGGGGTGTGGATATTAGGGGGGTGTGTGTGTGTGTGTGTGTGACACTGATCTGGAAATCACTGGGGAGAAGAGAGATATCTGGACCCAGGAGCACAGTTGTGCTCATGAAGTGGGGGACCCCCTGGAACCCCTTCCATGTTTAAAAAAGCTCCTAAGACGGTGCTTATGACTGGCTTTGGCCCCAACCCAATATTGAAGAGGTTAAGCTTCCTACTTGGATTTGATGTACTTAGAACTGAAGCAGTACTAACAAAGAGTGAAGCAAGTGTCCTATGCAGGAATATTACAGTAAATATTCAATATATTCAGAGTCAGCTTGCCTATACAACACACAGATACAAAAAATCAAGTGGCTCATAAAGGGCGATCACACAGCCAAGGGCTCCATGCAAGCACTGTTTACACTGCTATATTAACATGTTACCTCTTTCATATCGCATCCACATAAAGAGTAACAAAGCAACTGAGGATAGTTAGCACTGGCTAATCCAATTGATGCCGTGTGCCACTGCTTACACTCTAAAGAACAGTTTCACCTGTGTTTCACCTGCACGGTGTCCTCTGCTTTGCTGTGGCTTTTTCATGTGCAAGTAAGTTTGATTTTTGTCTGTCCTTCCTGCTGTTACTGGGGATACACAATGTGGCTTGTGATCTCTTAATCCCTCTGCTCGGACCCATGGGTGAGTCCACTGTAGAAACCTGACTGGTGTACAATTCTGATCCACCTGAGCAGGGAGGCTCTTCTGGGAAGGAGTCTGCCAGGCTGCTCGGTTAGCACCGAACCTGCTGATGAGAGTGGGAAGCTGATGATTTTCCCACCAATTCCCTTCCGACCCTTTTGCTTCTCAATATTGAATAATGCTGTTAAGGAAAATTATTCCAAACTTAGAAACAGGCAAAAGGGGTTGCTTCTGCAAGGCAAGCTGGAACTGGCTAGCAGAGCCACATCCCCCAGGGATTACCTGATTTTCTAGGGATGTTTACCTTTGTTTGACTCGCTCTTCATTATTAAGTTATTTTAATAATGGTATGGAAAAACATCCATAAGACGGTATGGAAAAACATGAATGAATGCTTTGGCCAACTCAGTACAACGCCGCTAGGGTGCCAAAGAAGAGGTCAGCCGAAACCACAGAGCGACACGAGAGCTCTTTGTCTGAGAGTGGCACAGATGGCTCCCAGGCGATGCCAAGGCAAGTGGTTTCTGGTTCACAGGAAAGGCTGTCCCCAGAACAAGGTCTGTGCCTGGTAGGGCACTAAGCGGTTTTGATTCTATCAGCAAACACGCTTCACATGCCTTTGACGCTATAAATCGTCCTCCCTTGAAATCTCATTTGAACCAGTCTTAACATACATACAGCTGGTTCTCTTGCTAATGAGCGAGCTGAATGAAATCTTTGACACATGTTCATTTTATATTTGTAAGGGAGTCAGTTTTCAACTTTTGAAAATTATTCTTTAACAACACAATGATACGTCCAACACAACAAGATCTGTTGCAGTCAGCACCCTGGACAGGTACTTTTGTCTCTCACGACTCCTCACCTAACCAGCTTCTGGGCATAGGAACAGCGGTGCTGTGTTAATAAATTAAACTGACGCAAGAGGGCTTACAGTGGTTAAAGATTAGTATGACTTGNAATTTTGGAGCTTCTTGTGCAAGTTCATTTGGCCCTTAAACTCTGCTAAGTCCTTCAACTTAGCATTTACCAAAAAATAAAACCGACATTCTGATTGTTGTTGGCCATCTTTTTGTTTTACTTTTTAAAATTTTCCTGAACCTTGGCAAGGAAATAGGATGCCATTTATTGGACCTCCATAAAGATGACAACAGTTTCTATATTTTACATTAAAAAAACAGAAGCAGAAAATATTAAGAAGAGGTGTAAGAATACACAGCAGAACTATACAAAGAAGATATTAATGACCCAGAAGCATGATGGTGTGATCACTCACCTAGAGCCATACATTTTGGAGCATGAAATCAAATGGGCTTTAGGAAACATAACTGCAGACAAAGTTAGTGGAGGTGATGAAATCCCAGTTGAGCTATTTCAAATTGTAACAGATGATGCTGTTAAAGTACTGCACCCAGCAAATTTAGAAAACTCAGCAGTGGCCACAGGAAATGGTCAGTTTTCATGCCAATCCCAAAGAAAGGAAATGCCAAAGAATGTTCAAACTACCACACAATTGCCATCATTTCACATGCTAGCAATATTAGGCTCAAAATTCTCAAAGCTGGGCTGCAACAGTACATGAACTGAGAACTTCCAGATGTTCAAGCTGGATTTAGAAAAGGCAGAGGAACCAGAGATCAAATTGCCAACATCCACTGGATCATAGAAAAAGTAAGAGAATTGCAGAAAAACATATATTTCTGCTTCATTGACTGCACTAAAGCCTTTGACTGTGTGGATCACAACAAAGTGGAAAAATCTTCAATAGATAGGAAAACCAGACCACCTTACCTGCCTCCTGAGAAACCTGCCTGCAGGTCAAGCAGCAACAGTTAGAATCAGACATGGAACAACAGACTGGTTGCAAATGGGAAAGGAGTTCATCAAGACTGTATATTTTCACCCTGCCTATTTTACTTATATGCAGAGTACATCAGGCTGGATGAAGGACAGCTGGAATCAAGATTGCCAGGAGAAATATCAATAACCTCAGATATGCAGAAGACACCACCCTTATGGCAGAAAGTGAAGAGGAACTAAACAGTCTCTTGATGAAAGTAAAAGAGGAGAGTGAAAAAGCTGGGCTAAAAAGTAACATTCAAAATACGAAGATCATGGCATTTGGTCCCATCATTTCATGGCAAATAGATGAGGAAACAATGGAAACAGTGACAGACTTTATTTTATTGGGCTCCAAAATCACTGCAGATGGTGACTGCAGCCACAAAATTAAAAGACACTTGTTTCTTGGAAGAAAAGCTATGACAAACCTAGACAGCACATTAAAACTCAGGGACAATACTTTGCCAACAAAGATCTGTATAGTCAAAGTTATGGTTTTTCCAGTAGTCAGGTATGGGTGTGAGTGCTGGACAGCAAAGAAGGCTGAGCATTGAAGAACTGATGCTTTCGAACTGTGGTGTTGGAGAAGACTCTTGAGAGTTCCTTGACTGCAAGATTAAACCAGTCAATCCTAAAGGAAATCAATCCTGAATATTCATTCGAAGGATTGATGCTGAAGCTCCAATACTTTGGCCACCTCATGAGAAGAGCCAACTCATTAGAAAAGACCCTGATACTGGGAAAGATTGAAGGCAGGAAAAGAAGGGGACAATAGAGGACGAGATGGTTGTATGGCATCACTGACTCAGTGGACATGAGTTTGACAAAGCTTTGTGAGATGGTGAAAGACAGGGAAGCCTAGCATACTGCAGTCCATGAGGTCTCAAAGAGTCACAAACGACTGAGCATCTGAACAACTATGACAATATAAATGATGAAAATAAAACAAAATTTGGGAGAATAAAATACGGTGTAGAGAAACTTCTAGTAAGGCTAGGACATGGCTGTCTAGGTCTGCCTCCAACCAGGTGGTAAATCTGCCTAATACTAACCTATATCCTCTCCTCCATCTTGTATTTTATTAGTAACAAAGCTGACATTTCAGTCACCATCAAACAGTCTTTCTTTTTTCCTTCAATTTTTTTCAGAACTTGATGGGGGAAGCTTTTGAAGAGTAGAAGCTATAATAATAGGAAAGTGAGAAAGAAGAATCATTGAATTAATATGTGATTTAATTAAATAATTTTTTTTCTTCATGTTAAATTACCAATGTACACAGACTGGATGAAACATACTCTTTACTTTATAATCAGCACCATCTACTCTCCTAAATTATGTTATGCTTAATAAGGCACTAAATACCTACCTTTTCCCAATCTCCGTTACTGAATCCACTTCTTGATGAATCTGTTCTAATCTTAATCTATATTCATTCATTATAGGTTCTCATCCAATTCACCGGCTTCAAAGAAGAGCTAAGTATCTTGACCCTTACTTAAAACCCACACACCAAATGGCTACATGATACTTCAGTATAGCTAAGGAGTATTTTCAACTTAACCCATCCATGACAGACTTCCAGATATTTCTGCCCAATTCCACTCCACATGTCTTGTGATGAAGCCTACATGAAAGAACTAGTGGAGGAGAACCAAAACCCCACCTTTAGTTCTTGGCCTTCATCAACTGCCAAACTTATGAGGTAGGCCTTCCAAAACCAAGCAGTTCCCCCTACTGACTGCCCACTGTCCACCTAAGCACTTAACGAGCTCAGCCACCTCCCTGGAGCAGAGTCAAGACATCCCGGCCGCACCCTTCCCACACGGCCAACACACACAACTGGGAGCAAATTAGTGGTAGTTATTTTAAGTCACTAAGGATTCTGATACCTTTTGGAACAGCAATAAATACCTGATAGGCTTGGAAACATAGGTTCTTGGTGACTTCTCACCACAGTTATAAGGAAATCCGAAGTCTGCACTACGACTCTAGCTTCCAAGACCTAAACCTTCTGGTCTCTGGCTCTCAAAAACCTCCTGCCACTCTCCACTGCCCACTAGAGTCCAGTCCTCAGGCCTCTGTGTGGTCCCACAGAAGAAGCAAGGCATCTTCTACCTCAGAGCTTGTACACAGCTCTTCTCTCTGGGCCTTCTTTTCTGCTAAATATTAACTGATTTTATTTCTGCACCTCACTGCTCTTTGTTAGTATTATCATCTCCTCAGAGAAGACTTTCCTGATCACTTCATCTAAAACAAAAAGCAACAAAACAAAAAAATCCCAGACACCATGTCCTCTTACCCAGCTTTACTTTTCTTCATCAATATCCTCACCTGGTATCATATAGATGAGTCTATATGTAACAGTACATAACTATATGCAACAAGCAACAGTAATTGCTTGTTGCATATTACTTATATTCCCAAGGGAATATTGGCTCAATAAAAGAGACAAATTGTTTATTTTCCCAACACCTGAAACATGCTGTTGTGTTTGCTCAGTTGCCAACTTGTATCTGACTCTTTGCAGCCCCATGGACTGTAGTCCACCAGGCTCCTCTGTCTGTGGGATTTTCCAGGTAAGAATACTGGAGTGGGTTGCTGTTTCCTCCTTCAAGGCATCTTCCTGACCCAGGGATCAAACTCACATCTCCTGCATTGGCAGTGGATTCCTTACCACTGAGCCACTGACAAATGCTGGCTAACTGTGCATGAAGGAATCCTGTGGCTTGACTGGAACACAGGATAAGTAAAGAGCAGCAGTAGGAAATAGGCCTTCATAGGAAGGAAGACTCCAAGTGTCAACAGAAAAAGGTGCTGGACATTGTTGGCACTCTGCCTACCCTCTTTGCAGACCTGGGCACTGATCCCTTGGCCTGTATGCTTTGCTTCTATTGGCTTGCACACAAAACTTTTTCCTGAAGATGTCATGTGGGTTATGTTCAACACTTTGACTATATAGGCCAAAAGTCAGAAATGCTGGGAGTTTTTGTTTCTCCCACGGTGACTCATTGCCAATGACTGACCAGAAATATAAAGCCAGCCCCCTCCACAGCCTCAATGTTGAATAGCCCTTGAGGTGTAATGTATACTTCAGAGCTCCTATGAGATCCAATGGGTGCTCAGATGTCATCTGAACGCATTCATAGATCTTCCCCTTCCCTGTCTAGATTCCTGCACTTCACTGCGAGTTTCTCCAAGCAGCATCTCTACAGCTGATCACTCACACATGAAACCTCTTCCCACTGTCTGCTTCCAGGAAGCTCCATGGTATCTTCCCTTTATGAACAATGGAAAGTCATTTTTGGTCTCTGCATAGAAACACAATAATAGCAAGTATTTACTGGAGGCCAAGTGCTTAGCTCTGTATTAAGAACTTTTCATTGCAATGGTGAATGGAATTGTTTCCTTAATTTCTCTATTTTCTCATTATTAGTGTATAGGAATGCAAGGGATTTCTGAGTGTTGATTTTATATCCTGCAACTTTACTATATTCATTGATTAGCTCTCGTAATTTTCTGGTGGAGTCCTTAGGGTTTTCTATGTAGAGGATCATGTCATCTGCAAACAGTGAGAGTTTTACTTCTTCTTTTCCAATTTGGATTCCTTTTATTTCTTTTTCTGCTCTGATTGTTGTGACCAAAACTTCAAAAACTATGTTGAATAGTAGCAGTGAAAGTGGGCACCCTTGTCTTGTACCTGACTTTAGGGGTTTCACCATTGAGGATAATGTTTGCTGTGGGTTTGTCATACATAGCTTTTATTATGTTAAGGTATGTTCCTTCTATTCCTGCTTTCTGGAGAATTTTTATCATAAATGGATATTGAATTTTGTCAAAGGCTTTCTCTACATCTATTGAGATAATCATATGGCTTTTATTTTTTAAATTGTTAATGTGGTGTATTATATTGATTGATTTGTGAGTATCGAAGAATCCTTGCATCCCTGGGATAAAGCCCACTTGGTCATGGTGTATGATCTTTTTAATGTGTTGTTGGATTCTGATTGCTAGAATTTTGTTAAGGATTTTTGCATGGGAACACGTGTACGCCCATGGCAGACTCATGTTGATGTGTGGCAGAACCAATACAATATTGTAAAGTAAAACAAAAAAACTTTTTTTAATTTAAAAAAAAGAACTTTAAATGTTTTATATCTCTTTTAATCCTCACAACCTAATACCATCCCATTTTGGTATAACAAGTATTTGTATTTAATAAGTCTATTCAAGCAGCACTATATAGGATTATTAACTGCAGGCCGTCTAGTCAAAACTATGGATTTTCCAGTGGTCATGTATGGATGTGAGAGTTGGAATATAAAGAAAGCTGAGCGTCAAAGAATTGATGCTTTTGAACTGTGGTGTTGGAGAAGACTCTTGAGTATCCCTTGGACAGAAAGGCGATCAAACTGGTCAATCCTAATGGAAAACAATCCTGAATATTCATTGGAACGACTGATACTGAAGCTGGAGCTCCAATATTTTGTCCATCTGATGTGAGGAGCCAACTCATTAGAAAAAATCCTGATGCTGGGAAAGATTGAAGGCAGGAAGGGAAGGGGACAACAGCGGATGAGATGGTTTGATGGCATCACTTACTCAATGGACATGAGTCTGAGCAAGCTTTATGAGATGGTAAAGGACAGGGGAGCTTGGCGTGCTGCAGTCTATGAGGCTGCAAATAGTCGGGGACAACTGAGTGACCAAACTGAACTGAACTGAAGGACACCAGAGAGGAGGCTCCTGCAGCAGTGCAGGCAAGAGATAACAAGGATTGGGATTTTGTCACCAGAAATAGAAACAGGAAGGCAGCCACCAGAAACCAAAGGAACAATTTGGGATTGGCTCTGCCAAATTTTCTTTCTGTTAGTTTTCTAAATTGTAAAGAAAAGGGTTTGGGAAAGAGTTGTCTCAGAGTTACTTCCCTTCAGGAAATCCAGGAAGACACTGGGTGTGAAGTCTTTGAAAGTGAACTGAAATTCCCCATGACTCCTCACAGCATGGCACAGAGGAAACAATGTGGGCAGTAGGCTGGTCACACTCAAGCGAAGATTCATATTCATCTGTGCGGGTTTTTTTTTTTTTTTTTTGGCTCACTGACTCTAGATAAATTAAATCTGATGCATTTCAGAGTACTTACCTGCAAAATGGGAATAACCATTACCTTACCTTACTTTACCTTACAAGTAAGGCTGAGAATTGTGAGAATCAAATACAAGTAATCTGAGTTTATTACTTTGCAACTTTATCTCATCTTCATTTGTTGAAATCTAATTTCCTCTAGTAAAATATTTTGATCTTCTGTTTTATTAACAGCATTAGAATACATTTCTTTCTCTAAATTTTATTATAAAATGAAATGTATCAATATTATGGTGTTAACTAGGATATTTTTATGCTGGCCTGGAAGACATGTTATCATTTTTAACACTGCATCTATATGCTAAAAATTTACTGGTGAGATCAAAGATTCACAAATATATTTTCACAAAGGAAAATGCTACATGAAACAGTTTTCATGAAGTTGAGATGAAATGCTGTTTACCTTACACAAAAAAGGAGGAAATGGAAAAAGAACAAGAAGTAAAGGGAAGAGAATAAGAGAAAGCAAAGAGAATTCAAATAAGAGAATTACAATATTGAGTCTTCTAATTCTAGGATATAATATAGCTACTTACTAAGTCTTTAATTTCTCTCAGCAGTGTTTTGAGATTTTCAAGATAAAGAAGTTGAATATCTTACATTAGATTTATTTGTAAAGGCTTAATACCTATAAAAGTTTACTACTGACTCAATGGAAATGGATTTAAGCAAACTCCTGGAGACAGTGAAAGACAGAGGAGCCTGGCGTGTTGCAGTTCATGAGGTTGCAAAGAATTAGACATGATTTAGCAACTGAACAACAAAAATACTTTTATGTTATTACAAATCATACTTTTTTAAAAGTCATTTTCTGTTATTTGGTTGAAGTGAGGTGAAGTCGCTCAGTCGTGTCCGACTCTTTGCGACCCCATAGATTGTAGCCNGATTTAGCAACTGAACAACAAAAATACTTTTATGTTATTACAAATCATATTTTTTTAAAATTCATTTTCTGATATTTGGTTGAGGTGAGGTGAAGTCGCTCAGTCGTGTCCGACTCTGCGACCCCATAGATTGTAGCCTACCAGGGTCCTCCATCCATGGGATTTTCCAGGCAAGAGTACTGGAGTGGGTTGCCATTTCCTTCTCCAGAGGATCTTCCCAACCCAGGGATCGAACCCAGGTCTCCCACATTGTAGGCAGATGCTTTAAAAAAATGATCACATATTTTTTATACTGACTTTGATTCTGCTGCAGCTGCTGCTGCTGCTAAGTCGCTTCAGTCGTGTCCGACTCTGTGCGACCGCAGAAACGGCAGCCCACCAGGCTCCTCTGTCCCTGGGATTCTCCAGACAAGACACTGGAGTGGGTTGCCATTTCCTTCTCCAATGCGTGAAAGTGAAAAGTGAAAGTGAAGTCGCTCAGTCGTGCCCGACTCTTAGCGACCCCATGGACTGGAGCCTATCAGGCTCCTCCATCCATGGGATTTTCCAAGCAAGAGTACTGGAGTGGGGTGCCATTGCCTTCTAGTAAACTTATTAAATTAACTGCAATAATTTGTATATTCTGATTTTACATGCACACAATCATGTTAGCTAAAATTACAACGTTGTCTTTCTTTATAACTTTTATTTCTTTTTTGTCTTATTACACTAAGATTTATAGTACAAAGTTAAATATCAGTTATAATTGTGATTATACTTGCTCTGTGCCCAAGCTTTGGAAGAAAGGATTTAACATTTTACTATCAAGTATGATATAAACTTTTAAAAATTCTATAGTGTTTCTCATATTAAATAAACTTCTTGGTTGAGATTTTTAAAATATGANTTCTTTTTTGTCTTATTACACTAAGATTTATAGTACAAAGTTAAATATCAATTATAATTGTGATTATAATTGCTCTGTGCCCAAGCTTTGGAAGAAAGGGTTTAACATTTTACTATCAAGTATGATATAAACTTTTAAAAATTCTATAGTGTTTCTCATATTAAATAAATTTCTTGGTTGAGATTTTTTAAATATGAATGGTATTCAGTTCAGCTCAGTTCAGTCGCTCAGTTGTGTCTGACTCATTGAGATCCCATGAATTGCAGCACGCCAGGCCTCCCTGTCCATCACCAACTCCCGGCATTCACTCAGACTCACATCCATTGAGTCGGTGATGCCATCCAGCCATCTCATCCTCTGTCATCCCCTTCTGCTCCTGCCCCCAGCCCCTCCCAGTATCAGGGTCTTTTC
>SJYW01048575.1:114793-125375 GCA_006410735.1 Raphicerus campestris
TGCCCCCAGCCCCTCCCAGTATCAGGGTCTTTTCTAATGAGTCAACTCTTCGCATGAAGTGGCCAAAGTATTGGACTTTCAGCTTCAGCATCAGTCCTTCCAATGAACACCCAGGACTGATCTTTAGGACAGACTGGTTGGATCTCCTTGCAGTCCAAGGGACTCTCAAGAGTCTTCTCCAACACCACAGCTCAGAAGCATCAGTTCTTCGGTGTTCAGCTTTCTTCACAGTCCAACTTTCACATCCATACATGACCACTGGAAAAACCATAGCCTTGACTAGACAGACCTCTGTTGACAAAGTAATGTCTCTGCTTTTCAATATGCTATCTAGATTGGTCATAACTTTTCTTCCAAGGAGTAAGCGTGTTTTAATTTCATGGCTGCAGTCACTATCTGCAGTGATTTTGGAGCCCCCCAAAATAAAGTCTGACACTGTTTCCACTGTTTCCCCATCTATTTGCCATGAAGTGATGGGACTGGATGCCATGATCTTAGTTTTCTAAATATTCAGCTTTAAGCCAACTTTTTCACTCTCCTCTTTCACTTTCATCAGGAGGCTTTTTAGTTCCTCTTCACTTTCTGCCATAAAGGTGGGGTCATCTGCGTATCTGAGGTTATTGATATTTCTCCCAGCAATCTTGATTCCAGCTTATGCTTCTTCCAGCCCGACATTTCTCATGATGTACTCTGCATATAAGTTAAATAAGCAAGGTGACAATATACAACCTTGACGTACTCCTTTTTCTATTTGGAACTAGTCTGTTGTGAACGGTATTAGATTTTATCAAATGCATTTTTATTCATATATTGAGATAATCATACTAATTGATTCTGTTAATGTGGTGAATTATATTGATTCATTTTAGAATGTTAAATTGATTTGAGAGTGATTCAAACTATAGGAAAACTTTTGAGGTAGATTAACTTTGGAATATCATTAAAAGTAAGGTTTTAAAAAAATAATGCTAATTTTAAAAGATATGGAAAACATATTCATGTTGTAGATGCTTTATCTCATGTAACTAATTTGTCTAAAAGAGAATACGCTATCTGTTTCAATGAAAGCATGGACAAGAAAAACAGCCTGGAACAGCCATCAGTAAGCAATGTTGAGCAGTGGCAGAANAAATATATGTAAAACATATTCATGTTGTAGATGCTTTATCTCATGTAACTCATTTGTCTAAAAGAGAATACTCTATCTGTTTCAATGAAAGCATGGACAAGAGAAACAGCCTGGAACAGCCATCAGTAAGCAATGCTGAGCAGTGGCAGAAGGAGCCTGGTTCTTCACTGTACAGGTGAGTTGCCTCTCTAGTCCTCATATGCCTGTCCTCAAATTTCATGGTATGTGTGGTAAGTCTACTTCTCCACTGAGCTTCTATTACTTAAAGTCAAACATAATAATGTCTAGAAGAGAATATATTTCCATAAAATTAATTCAAACTGGGCACAGAAAAAGTGATGCAGAGAAAATACATTAAAAAGCTATCAAGTCACTATCCTTGGCTTGCAAAAATACAATTGATGCTTTTTCCTTTGAATTCATGATTGTTCATAAATAAAAGGCTTCACCTATCTCTTGGCCCAGCAACTTCACATATGCACATTCTCACAGTGCTTTAGCCCAGATCATAGGACCATTTCCATAAACCCTCCATTCTCTGTCCTGGGAACTGGACAGTCAAAGTGTTTCACTTGTGGGGTGAACCTTTCATCAGTAAGGGGAGGAAGCCAATTGACAATTATNCACAGTGCTTTAGCCCAGATCATAGGACCATTTCCATAAACCCTCCATTCTCTGTCCTGGGAACTGGACAGTCAAAGTGTTTCACTTGTGGGGTGAACCTTTCATCAGTAAGGGGAGGAAGCCAATTGACAATTATCCCTTTCATCCCCTAATGAACTGTCTTGAGACACAGTATGCATGGCTTCTGCTAGGACTTTGCTGCTGGATTAGGCAATCCATGGTGCTTGGGAGTGGCCAGCTGATAAGGCATCATCACCTTGTCTTTCCTTCTCCTTGTTTCATTGCCTTGCCCCTCATCCTGTTTCCTAGGATTAAATATACAAGCTGTCTGTTTCAGTCCCTCCTTTCTGGGAAAGCCAAGCTNTGGGAGTGGCCAGCTGATAAGGCATCATCACCTTGTCTTTCCTTCTCCTTGTTTCATTGCCTTGCCCCTCATCCTGTTTCCTAGGATTAAATATACAAGCTGTCTGTTTCAGTCCCTCCTTTCTGGGAAACCCAAGCTAAAATAATACATTTCTGTATTCTGTGTTTGTAATCATTCACAGATAATACCAAGTCAAGTAATTATCTGGAAAATCTATTTTTTGCTATTTTCAAAAATTTCCCCACACAATCTTTATATTATTTTAAATTTTAAATCTCTCTTCCCATGCTTTAAATTAGTCATGATGATCAAAAAAAAATAAATAAAATCACAACAATTTCCAATTCAAAGAATATACCTTTTAAAGTATGCAATCCCTGAAGGTTCCTTCAGGAAATATTTAGGTCATATTTTCATTTGAAAAGTCAAGATTCACCAAAAAGCTTAGGTAATATGTCTAGAAGTCTAAATGATTACTAAACTTACTTTATAACTTGCAAGATTAGACTTTCATTTGCCATTTTTTTTCATTTATCAATTAATATGCCAAATAGCATATTAGAAAGCACAGACATCACTTTGGCAACAAAGGTCCTTGCAGTTGAAGCTATGGTTTATCTTAGTCAGGCAATGGATATGAGAGTTGGACCATAAAGAAGGTTGAGTGCTGAAGAACTGATGCTTTTGAACCGTAGTGCTAGAGAAGACTCTTGAGAGTCCCTTGGACTGCAAGGAGATCAAACCAGTCAACTCTGAAGGAAACCAACCCTGAATATTCATTGGAAGGACTGATGCTGAATATGAAGCTTCAATACTTTGACCACCTGATTGAAAGAGCCGAGCCAACTCATTGGAAATGACCCTGAAGCTGGTAAAGACTGAGGGCAGGAGGAGAAAGGAGTGACAGAGGATGAGATTGTTGGATGGTATCGCTGACTCAATGGACATGAGTTTGAACAGCCTCTGAGAGACAGTGAAGCCTCCAAGAGACAGGGAAGCCTGGTGTGCTGCAGTCCATGGAGTCCCAACAAGATGAACTCAAATGAGTGACTGAACAACATTTATCAATTGCATTATGAAATCTATGTGACAATCTACAAATGTTTAATACTCATCACATCCAATGAAGATATAATTTGTCTTTCAAATAAAATATTTAGATGTACTTTTGAATTCCTCTAATTGAAATCAAAATATATACAATAAAAATATTTGCATTAGGGTAATATATTTAAAAAATCATTTTTAGATGCGTATATGGTAGGTTTTATTTGTAGGCCTGAAAAAAATAGGTTTAAAAATATACTTTAAAAATTGCACTCCTTCATATTGAATTAGAAGAGTGACCCTCAGTTATGTGAGAGGTTTTCTGGTGAGCAGTAACCAAAGCAGTAGATGATAGCACATAATTTCACTAAAAGTGAGCGTTAGGGATATAAAATATAAAAGGTTGGTAGAAATGGGTTTTCTGCCTCTAAATACATCTCGATCATTTATTGAGTCTGTATTTCACCCGTATAATTTTTATTTTTAGTTAATAATGTTATCTTATTAAGATTAAAATTTAAGCAGGAAGAATAATGCTTTAAATCATAAATTTATAAAATACCACCATAAAATCCACAAGACTATTCGATATTTATTAAATGCATTTTATGTACCAAGACTGAATACTTTATATGTATTTATTCATTTCTCACAGCCCTACAAAGCAGGAATAATTATTATTTCCACTCTACACATGAAGAAAATAAGGTCAAGAATATTTAAGTAAATTGCCCCAAAGTCACATAATTAAGAAATAATGGAATTGAAATTTGAACTCAAGATGTCTGACTTTATGCTAAAAACTAGTAACATTATGAAAATACTGAATTGCTGAGTCTACTCATTTCTTACCAGTAGCAGTCGATGTGACAGGCTTCAACTGTTTCTCAAAAGCCAGGGACATCATCTGGAGTATTTGAATGACAGTTAAATAGGTAGAGAATCCACATACCATTCAGGCAATAAACAATACAGCTAGGTAAAGGACATTTTATAATAGGGAGACTTGAACACTAGGCAGGAGGTTCTAAAGACAAGCAAATCATCTCGGTTTTCCAAGTAGACACATTTTAAGGCTACAGATTCATTCCAAAATATTTCTATTACTCAAAATGTTTTGTAAAACCTCTTTGGGAACTGCCTTTCAGACTAGTTTCTAAGTTACAAGATAAACTCATCACTATTCTTTTCCTCTTAAGCCAGAAGAACACAGTAAGTCCCCTACATATGAACCTTCAAGTTGAGAGCTTTCAAAGATGCAAATGTGCGTTCCCATGTCCAATCATGTATTAGTTCATGAGTCTGGCATATATTGTCACATGTGTGCACTTCTACAAGTGGTTGTGCTTTTGTGTACTTTATGGTATAATACTGTATAGTGTACAGTAATACAGTATTTTATTTTATTTCTTGCCTATTTACTAGATACCAGTGTGCCAGTTGATGTACTGTACTACTATGCTTTTCAAGGTGCTGTACTGTAAGATTAAAAAAATTTTTTTCTGTTTCTTTATGTATTATTTATGTGAAAAGTGAATTTTCTCTCTTTGCTTGTTTCAAAAAGTGATTCATGGGCTGATACTTCAACCTGGTATGATTTATGTCACAGAAATATCTTCAACCAACTAAGATGTCTCATGCGGATGCAGTGTTCATTAACAGTCTTCGTTCAATGTAAAGAAATTTGGCCTACATAGTATTCAGCTGCTCTCTAAAGAGTAAAATTTTCTATACAGATTTTTATTCCTATATGTATTGACCCCTTGCCCATTTTGTAAGCCCTGAATGGCAGGAATGCATCATCCCAAGGAAAGGCAGGGTGGGAAATAAAAGTAGAGCTGCCAAGGCAAAATACTTAAATTGTGTGATTACTTCTCCATTCTTAACATAATAACTGTTTACTTGAGATTATACTTCATCACAATGTCTACTTTAGTCAAAGCAGTTTATGCAACAATTCCCTACATTTTCCCATATTTCTCAGAATATACAGTTCCATATTACTGAAATTGCATTCAGAAAAGCAGTTTTATTCAAACTATTTCACTAGTCAATTGCTATCATCAACTACTGAAATAACAGTAACGTTAATCTTTTCCCTATACTCTACGTTATTTTCTAGCATTTTGTTTATATTAAAACGTTTTAGAATACTTAAACACAACTATATATTTTGAGTTTTTGGATTTGTTATTGGGTCATTAGTGATAAACATTCCTTAATTATCTACCCACCTTGAAGTCTGAAATGTAAAACTAACTCAGTCATTTGAGTGTATCACGGAGAAGATACCTCAACAGATTTAACACAGCTTAAAGCTTTTCCTTAAAAATGCTTGCAGCTTCTGCATCAGTAACAAATGTATTTTTCTTTGTTCTGCATAATAGAAATGACACATGAAATTAAAATAAGCTCCTTTTCAAAACAAAAACTGAACACATATAAATCTGCTGTATACATTTCAGCTTTAGCCTTTGAGCTTTTAACATTTTCCTTTCCTATTTGACTGTGCCTAATAAACAGTGAGAAAAGCAAAAGGCCATTAATTATCCCTAAACAAGGACATTCCCCCATGTTGTTATTTGAATTGGTTCATCATTTCAAGAGAGAAGTTTAAAATTTACTATAGAACTGGGCCAATTATTTATAATTTTTTATTCACTTTTTTTTTCCTTCTTAAAGTCTGTTAAGGGGATTTTAGCCATCCACAAATGCAGATCAGAGGTACTTGACAAGAATCAGCGACCTGCACTATATATTCTGTTGACTACAGAGAATTTTCTCTTTCTTGGTTTGATCTAAAAGGAAGACCTCTGTGAAATAATGCATCTGCATGAATAGGCTACAGTTTTGTTACATTTTTGTACTATATTCAAAACATTAGGCTTAAAGGGAGAAAAATGGCCCTTAAAAGTTACTACTCCATACAAACAGCTACAGAGTAAAATATACAACACACACACATTTACACCCAGAGTTTAATTTAATCATTCCAACACTGTATGGTTCAGAATATAATTATGGACAAAGTCAGGTTGACAATCAAGCTGTACTGTTGAGATATCCTAATTTTGCAACAAATGAGGATATGATCAATATTAAATGGATCTGCATTCATCCGTATGAGTTCTGACAATAACTCTTTATAGTCTTTCCTACTGAGAGTGCTATATGTATTTATCTTACGTATTCCTAAAATATTAGGGGCACAATGTTCTCTGAGTTCTGTGTTTTCCAGGTAAAATATGTTCCATTACCTATTATTTTAATGATGAAGCTAAATTGATGATGTCCTAACTATGGAATTTTGCCCTAAACCCATTAGTCATAGAAGGTATTTACCCCACATGATTTAATGAAGTAAGAAAACATTCCTCACTGGCATAGACACTCAGATTAGCCAGAGTGTTTAGTTTAATTTGGCCAGGCAGCCAGCTCACACATATAGGATTTTTGAGGAAAAACTGGAAGAGCAATGCTTTCTTCAGAAGGCCTACCATGTTCACATTCAACCTGGGATAGAAGAAATAGGATGACACCATATGTCATTCTAAAGACTAAATAAGTTCAAGTCAGTTTGAAAACTGCCCATATACTAATTCAAAGATGGTGGTGGTGGTTTCGTCACTAAGTTGTGTCCGACTCTTGCGATCCCCTTGGACTGTAGCCTGCCATGCTTCTCTGTGCGTAGGATTTCCCAGGCAAGACTACTGGAGTAGGTTGCCATTTCCTTCTCCAAGGGATCTTCCTTACCCAGGAACTGAACCCAGGTCTCCTGCATTGCATGCAGATTCTTTACCAACTGAACTATGAATGCAAAGACAAATTGCAAATATCCTAGCTTTTAAATTCTAATATAGGATTACTCTAATCAGTCATGCTATATATTTTACTGCATGCTGTCATTATTAAGCACAACATGGCCCCTTTTTTTTCACTCTTGTTGACACCTCATTTCTCCAACCATTTCTCAGGCACACGTCTTGTACACTTGATATGCATCCTTTCTCTTCACCTTCCATATTTTAATTGATATAAATTTGCACCCATTACGAACATATAGGGGGGTTCTCTGATGGCTCAGTTGATGAAGAATCTGCCTGCAATGCAGGAAACCTGGGTTCAATCCCTGGGTTGCAAAGATGCCCTGGAAAAGTGAACAGCTACACACTCCAGTGTTCTGGCCTGGAGAATTCCATGGCCTGTAGAGTCCATGGGGTTGCAAACAGATGGACATGACAGATTGACTTTCACTTTCAGTCACTTTCAACAACATATAAGGTGTTCCAATAAATGGACAGTAAAATGATATTCTACCCTGTATATCCTTTAGCATCTTACTTTTCACTGTTCAATGCTATGTTTTTGAGATGCCTTTATATGGACATACATCAGACTACCTGTGAATGAACTGACTTAAGTTACTGCCTCACACAAATAGTTGTGCAAGTATAAATGTGTGTACCTGTGTTCCAGCTGGACAACCAGTTAAGAAGTCAAAAAATCAGCCAGATCAATTTTTTGGTATTGAGATGATAACCAAAGGCTGATTGATTCACCCAGAAACAATCAATTTACTTTAGGTCAGACAACTAGTTGATAGACTTTTTGTCTCAATAGAATGGTTGTTAAGACCTTTATGAAGAGCTTGTAGCTTTGCTCCATCTTTGTTGCCTAGTAAAAGGTCTGTTAGAGTAATGACTTGATATTTAACTGGAAGTCATTAGTCTTCCTAGAATCCACTTGCCAAGCTCTTAGTATTTTATTAATATTTATAACATTGATATTTCAAGGATAACATTTTAAATCAACAAAAGGACGGCGACCTTGATGGTGCATTGTGTCCCACTAGGCAAGGCAGGTGCCAGTGATTCAAGTCTCTAATTAGCATAATGTCAATATGCAGCCTGTCCCATCCAGTGACTCTTCCCTTTTAGAAATCTCACTTTCTGTAAATTTACATTTTCTAAAGCTAGCGTTTCCTTCGTGTGAAAACAATAAATTCATTCTTTACATAAGAAGTTAAGTACTTTAGTTTTAAATATTAGTCTGTGAAAAAGACTCTAGCAGCTTTCTTTTATAAGCTTTGTGTGATATTCAAATCATAATCAGATGTTTTATAAATGGAATGTCTATAAGTAGTAAATAAAATTTTCATTAATTTAATGTACCAATGATTAATTATAGTTAATTTCAATTTTATCTTTTGGTAACTGGTATCTAAGAAACGGATTTCTCTAGCTGCCTGGTCATGAGTACTTAGAAGTCTTACTTTCCCTGATGAATGCTCTTCAGGAGCACTAAAAGCCTAAAAATCATTTAAGGAGACTTTCAAATCACATATATTTCCTACATGAAGATACATTATTTTGCATATGACAAGGGAATGGGTATATTTTCAAATGTTTACAATATGTAATGTGCCAAACTCTAAATCCAAATAATACACTCTAAATAAGAAATCCTTATACCTATTTTAACATGAAGAAGCAGAACCAGGAAGGAAGGTGCATGCTCTTGCATGCATGTTCAGTCACTTCAGTTGTGTCTGATTCTTTGGGATGCCAGGTTCCTCTGTCCATGGGATTTTCCTGGCAGGAGTATCAGAGTGGGTTGCCATGTCCTCCTCCAGGGGATCTTCCTGACCCCAGGATCAAACCCCCATCTCCTGTGTCTCCTGCATTGCAGGTGGATTCTTTATCACCAGGAAGGAAGATAACTTGTTCAATTTCAGATAAGGAGTATTTGAGCCAGGACAGAACTAAGAACTTTGTGACTCCATAGCTAATGGGATTTCCTTTCAGTAGTCAGCTCCCAACATATGAGTTACACTTACAATGAAAGAAGCCTTGAGACAATCTGGACCTCAGAAATCAAGCTTTGAAAGAAGGAAAGATACCAACTTTCAAACTGCCCTTCGAAGTTGGCCAGGTATCAAAATTACTTTGTTGGAACAAGATGTAGGAACAGACTATAATTTCCTTGATGGGACTATGGGACCCTCAGGCAGTATCAATAGGTAATTTTAATGTTTTGGTTCCTCACTTTTGCCCATTATCAACTTAAATAAAATATTTAGGAAAACTTGGTTATTCTTATGTTATTGATGTCTCTAACTTATTCAAGTAGAGATCTCACTTTTTTTTTTTTTGCATGTGGCAGGGGCTATTCTGATTATCAACTGTTGTTATCTAAGATAAACAATTCAGTAAGTATGTTAGCACATGTTTATGTTGGCTTAATTTGTAACAATGTGACAACATAGGTAATACAGTAGTAAGTGGAACATGTCTCTAAAAAAGAAGTCTCTTAGACTGAGGGAGAAAATCACATAAAACTTGGTAATATTATGTGAGCATTGCAAAAGAAACTTTTTGATTTATGATATTATGTTACACACTTGGGGATACTTTAGGATAAAAGGGGTATCAAAATCTAATTCCTTTTTCTTTATTACAGGTACAACTATGAAACAATATTCACTAGATGGGATCATCAGAACCCATTTACAACTGCTATACTTTTTGAAAATACAGCAATTGTATCAGACATGCATTCATTACAGGCCTACTGTAACCAACAGGAGCTGATGATGGCTTTTCTGAAAAACTACAGAATGTCACATGGGAGCTACTTTTACTTTACGAATATACTAGTCTCAAAATTCAAAGGTAAAAGGTGTATAAGGCAATGTTTATTATCTATCCTCTCAGCTATCAATGTTTAAGGTACTCATGCAACTCACTGTTTATTTTTATAAATATATGGTGTTATTCAAAAAGTGACACCAAACATATAGTGTCCATATATATCTAATGGAAAAACAAAAATAGTAAAGGAAAATTCAATTAAAGGCTCCTACGGTACCTTTCTGGAAGAGGAAATGGCAGCCCACTCCAGTGTTCTTGCCTGGAGAGTCCCATGAATAGAAGAGCCTTCATTCCATTGCAGCGGCAAAGAGTCGGACATGACTGAGCGACTAAGCAACAACAAATGGTACCTTTCTATTCAGATTTTGCAACTTGAATAAAAACATATCCCCAGCTGTGAATTCTCACTATGAGAGCTTTAGGAGAAGAATGGTACCTGGCCCAATTTTGAAATTTTATTGAGATTAAAACTAAAAGTACATTTTGTGCTCTATATTTTTATTACATTTATATTATTTTAAAAATAACAACTGAAATGCATAGATGACAGTACCCCATTGTATGTGTTTGTATGTGTTTTATATCTATGTATTCGAAAAACTTCTAGTAACTCTCACATTTCAAAAGAAAATCATGAAGGTGGCAGTAGTGGTAAAGCTTTTGAATTTCTTCAAATATCCATTATCAAAGTGAGCAGAGGAACTAGAAGTAAAACCAAAAACCTATGGACAACATTTATAACAAACTAGGGAAAAGGAAATGGTACCC
>SJYW01048577.1:2798-13825 GCA_006410735.1 Raphicerus campestris
GACATAAGTCACTTATCGCGACATAAGTCACTTATCACGACAAGCTTTTTATATCGCAGCAAGTGTTTTATATCACGACATAAGTCACTTATCGTGACAGGTGTTTTATATCGCGACATAGTAACTTATCACGACAAGTGTTTTATATCATGACATTAGTCACTTTCGGGACAAGTGTTTTATATCATGATATAAGTCACGTAACATGACAACTGTTTTATATCGAGACATAAGTCACTTACCGTGACGTGTTTTATATCGCGATATACGCGACTTAAGTCACTTATTGCAACATAAGTCACTTATCGCAACAAGTTTTTTATATCACGACATAAGTCACTTATTGTGACAAGTGTTTTATATCACAATATATCGCGACATGTCTCTTATCGCGACATAAATCACTTATCNACTTATTGCAACATAAGTCACTTATCGCAACAAGTTTTTTATATCACGACATAAGTCACTTATTGTGACAAGTGTTTTATATCGAGACATACCGCGACATAAGTCACTTATCACAAGTGTTTTATATCGCGACATATCTCGACATAAGTCACTTATCACGATGAGTGTTTTATATCGTGACATATCACGACATGAGTCACTTATCACGACATAAGTCACTTATCACGACAAGTGTTTTATATCACACATAAGTCACTTATTGGTACAAGTGTTTTATATCATGACATAACTTACGTATCGTGACAAGTGTTTTATACCACGACATATCGCGACATAAGTCATTTATAGCGACATAAGTCACTTATCACAACAAGTGTTTTATATCACACATAAGTCTCTTATCGGGACAAGTGTTTTATATCACGATATGGGTCACTTA
Source organism: Raphicerus campestris (assembly GCA_006410735.1). NCBI lineage: Eukaryota > Metazoa > Chordata > Mammalia > Artiodactyla > Bovidae > Raphicerus > Raphicerus campestris. The sequence goes on from SJYW01048577.1 coordinate 3,649, forward strand.
TTGTGACAAGTGTTTTATATCGTGACATGTTACCTATCGCAACAAGTGTTTTATATCGCGACAAGTTTTATATCGCGACATACCTCACTTATCGCGACAAGCATTTTATATCACGACATAAGTCACTTATCGCGACATAAGTCACTTATCATGACAAGTGGTTTATATCGCCACATATTACTACATGAGTCACTTATCGCGACAAGTGTTTTATATCACAACATAAGTAACTTATCGCAATAAGCATTTTAAATCATGACATAAGTCACTTATCGTGACAAGTGTTTTATATCACGATATAAGTAACTCATCACGACAAGGGCTTTATGTCACGACAAATGTTTTATATTGTGACATAAGTAACTTATCACAACAAGTGTTTTATATCACGACAAGAGTTTTATATCGTGACAAAACTCACTTATCACAACAAGCTTTTTATATCACGACATAAGTCATTTATTGTGACAAGCATTTTATATCGTGACATAAGTCACTTATCGCGACATAAGTCACTTATCATGACAAGTGTTTTATATTGCGACATAAGTCACTTATCGTGACGTGTTTTATATTGCGACATATCGCAACATAAGTCACTTATCATGACATAAGTCACTTATCGTGACAAGTGTTTTATATCACGACATGTCACTTATCGCAACAAGTGTTTTATATCGCGACATAAGTCACTTATCGCGACAAATGTTTTATATCGCTACTATGTCATTTATCACGACAAGTGTTTTATATCACGACATAAGTTACTTATCGCCACAAGCGTTAGATATCGTGATGTAAGTCACTTATTGCGACACAATTCACTTATCAAGACAAGTGTTTTATATCGCGACAAGAGTTTTATATCACGACATGTCACTTTTTGTGACAAGCGTTTTATATCATAACATAAGTCACTTATCACGACAAATGTTTTATATCACGACAAATGTTTTATATCACGACATAAGTCACTTATCGCGACATAAGTGACTTATCGCAACAAGTGTTTTATATCGCGACATAAGTCAATTATCGTGACAAGCGTTTTATATCGCAACATAAGTCATTCATCACGATATGTTACATATCACAAGTGTTTTATATGACGACATAAGTCATTTTCCGCAAGTGTTTTATATCGTGACAAATGTGACATAAGTCACTTATCGCGACATATGTCACTTATTGTGACAAGTGTTTTATAACACGACATAAGTCACATCACCACAAGTGTTTTATATTGTGACATAAGTAACTTATCACAATAAGTTTTTAAAATCATGACATAATTATCACGACAAGTGTTTTATATTGCGACATAAGTCACTTATTGCGACAGGTGTTTTATATCGAGACATATGTCACTTATCACGACATAAGTCACTTATCACCACAAGCGTTATATATCATGACACAAGTCACTTATCGCGACATAAGTCACTTATTGCGATGTGTTTTATATCGTGACATAAGTCTCTTATCACGACAAGTGTGTTATATAGCGACATATCACGACATAAATCACTTATAGTGACAAGTGTTTTATATGGTGACATATCGTGACATAAGTCACTTATCGCGACATAAATCACTTATCGCGACGTGTTTTATATATCGACATAAGTCACTTATCGCAACAAGTGTTTACTATCGCGACATATGCGATATAAGTCACTTATCGTGACAAGTGTTTTATATCGTGACATAAAGTCACTTATCGTGACATATTCACTTATCACAACAAGTGTTTTATATCGTGACATAAGTCACTTATCGCGACAAGTGGTTTTTATCACGACATGTCACGTCATAAGTCACTTATCGTGACATAAATCACTTATTGCGACAAATGTTTTATATCGTGACATAAAATGCGACATAAGTCACTTATCGCCACAAGTGTTTTATATCTCGACATACGTCACTTATCATGGCAAGTGTTTTATATTGTGACATAAAGTCACTTATCATGACATATTCACTTATCACAACAAGTGTTTTATATCATGACTAAGTAACCATGACATAAGTCACTTACAGTGACAAGTGTTTTATGTCGTGACATAAGTCACTTAAGTCGCTTATCGTGACAAGTGTTTTATATCACGACATAAGTCACTTATCACGACAGGTGTTTTATATCGTGACTAGTATTTTATATTGTGACATAAGTCACTTATCACAAGTGTTTTATATCGTGACATAAGTCACTTATCCGGACAAGTGTTTTATATCGTGACATAAGTCACCATGACATACGTCACTTACAGTGACAAGTGTTTTATATCGTGACATAAGTCTGTTATCGCGACATAAGTCTCTTATCGTGATTTTTCTTCTTCTTCCTCAATCTTCAGTATCAATTTTTACTTGAGATCGAGGATATTGGCTTGACGACGCTCTTCTCTTGCATTCTCCTTTTTCTCCACAAGGTCTCCTCTGTCTCCTCCCTTCCACTTCTCTTCTATACCCAAATCTGTGATTCTCTATGGGTTCCAGAGAGTGGAGAACACTTAAGGAACCATGGTGACAGACCAGAAAAAAAACAAATGATAACCATGGCGACCGACCCAAACAAAAACGGTAACCATGGAGACCGACTAAACACACAAATGGTAATCATGGTGACCGATTAAACAAACGAAAATGGTAACCATCACGACCGACCAAACAGCCCTGGGGTACCTCGAGGGCAAGCCACAGATAACTGTGTCCACTCGACAGGGAGCCGTACACTGATGCTGCAGCTGGGGAGGAAAGTGGCAGTGCACGTCTCCAGGCGAGATGAGGCCTGACTCCCCTGTCAGAGATCCAGGGGAATCCCAAGACCTGTGTCAGCACAGGGCCAGGCAAGCTCAGTCTCCGGCTTCAGCACCAGATGAGGACTGAGGACCAGGCGAAGACTGGAGAGGAATAACCAGAGGGACCTCACACCTTGCATGGAGACTGGCCTCTCCTGAGGCCACAGGGGCGGGTTCATGACGTCCCCGTAGTAATTCAAGACGACACACCCGCACCTGGAGAAAAACCAGAAGCTTCTCCCCTGCAGGTGGGGTGAGGCTCTTTTCCTCAGCGGTGTCTCTTGGGAAATCACCCTTTTCCTCTTCGACCTCGAAAGGCTCCTTCACACCCTTGCTGTGACCCTAGAAGTTCCCCACCCCAACTGACCCCACACGAGAGGAACACTTAGGATCCTGCCAGGACTCAAGAAGATCCCCGTTTTCCCCTGCTCAGCTCCAGATGAGAGACCATTTCTGTGTTCTGGCGGGAAAGGGTTCCCGGCGCTTCCCTCGCATCCCAAGAGGAAATTCTTCCACCAGAAGTGTCGGAAGTAGCCTCAGGGGTCGGACCACCATTTCCCAAGACCCCCAAATGCCTTGTTTACTCCAGATGAACTTGAAAGCCCTGCACTGCCTCAACTGTCACCCCACGGCTCGACTCCCAACAAACTGGCACGTGTGACAGCACTGGGGTACCTCGAGGGCAAGCCACAGATCCCTGTGTCTGCTCGATGGGGAGCCAGACACTGCTTCTGCAGCTGGGGAGGAAAGCGGCCGTGCACATGTCAATGTGAGAGGAGGCGTGATTTCCCTGTTGTGGGTCCAGGGAGACCCCAAGACCTATGTCAGCACAGGCGAGGCAAGCTCAGGTTCTGGTCTCAGCACCAGAGGAGGACTGAGCACTCGGTGACGACTGGGGAGGAATACCCAGAGTAGCCTTGCAACATGCACATAGACTGGCCTCTCCTGAGGCCACAGACGCGAGTCCCTCGGGTCCCCATCATAACTCGAGAAAACCCTGTGGAAACTCGAGAAAAATTAGAAACTTCTCCCCTACAGGCGAGGTGAAGACCTTGTCCACTGCAGCGTCTCAGGGGAAATCCCCTCTTCCCTCTTGGACCTCGAAATGCTCCTTCACATCCTTGCTGTGACCCAAGATGTTCCCCGCCCCAGCCTTCCCCATTCGAGAGGAACCCCAAGGGTTCCACTGCAATTCAAGAGGAGCCCTGTTTTGCCCTGCTCAGCTCCCAATGAGAGGCGCTTTCCCTGCTAAATAGGGAAAGGTTTTCCGGCATTCCCCTGTTATCCCAAGAGGAGGCGCTAGCACCAGGTGAGCCGAGAGGAGCCTCAGGTGTCGGACCACAGTTCTGCAAGACCCCCAAATGCCTAGTCCACTCCAGATGAACCTGACTGCCCTGCACTGCCTTGGATGTCATCTGAGGCTCGACTTCCAACACACTTGCATGTGTGACACCCCTGGGGTACCCCGAGGGCAAGCCACAGTTCCCTGTGTCCTCTCGATGGGAAGCTGCACACTGCTGCTGCAGCTTGGGAAGAAAGTGGCTGTGAACGACTCCAAGGCGAGACGAGTCCTGACTCCCCTGAGGGGCTTCAGGGGATTCCCAAGATCTATGTCAGCATGGGCGAGGCAAGCTCAGGCTCCGGCCTCAGCACCAGACGGGTACTGAGGACCCGGTGACGACTGGGGAGGAATCCCCAGAAGCGCCTCACAACTCACACGGAGACTGGCCTCTCCTGAGGCCACAGGGGCGGGACCCTGAGTTCTCAGTCCTAACTGAGAGCACCCTGCTGGAACTAGAGAAATACCAGAAGCTTCTCTCATGTAGGCAGAATGAGGCCCTTGTCTGCTGTGGCGTCTCAGGGGAAATCACCCCTTCTCTCTTGGACCTCAAATGGATCCTTCATACCCTTACTTTGACCCAAGAAGTTCCCCACCCCAACCGTCCCCACTCGAGACTAACCCCGTGGGTCCCACAGGACTCAAGAGGAGTCCCAATTTCACGTGCTTAGCACCAGATGATGAGCCCTTTCCTTGCTCCATCAGGAATGTGTTCCCTGCACTCCATTCGCATCCCAAGAAGTGGCACTCACAGCAGGAGAGTCAGGAGGAGCCTCAGGGTTTGTGCCACCATTCCCCAAGACACCTGACTGCCTCGTCCACTCCAGATGAACCTGACTGCCTTGCACTGCCTCGACTGTCACCCTGAGGCTCAACTCCCGACACACTGACACGTGTTACAGACCTGGGGTACCTCGAGGGCTAGAAAAAGATCCCTGTGTCCGCTGAACGGGGAGCCAGACACTGTTGCTGCACCTGGCGAGGGAAGCGGCTGTGACATCTCCAGATGTGGCAAGGCATGACTCCACTGTGGGGGCTCCACCGGAACCCCAAGACCTATGTCAGCACGGGCAAGGAAAGCTCAGGCTTTGGCCTCAGCACAAGAAGAGAACAGAGGACCCGGCAACGGCTGGGGAGGGATCCCCAGAAGAGACTCGCAACTCGCTCAGAGACTGGCCTCTCCTGAGGCCACAGGGGCGGGTCCCTGGGATCCCAGTCTTAACTCGAGAGGACCCTGCTGCAATACTAGAAAAACCAAAAGCTTCTCCCCTGAAGGCGTGGTGAGGCCCTTGTCCTCTGCAGCCTCTTGGACCTTGAAAGGCTCCTTCATACCCTTGCTGTGACCCAGGAGGTTCCCTGCCCCACATGTCCCCACTGGAGAGGAACCCCGAGGGTCCCTGCTCTGTCAGGTAAGTGTTCCCGGCACTCCCCTAGCATCCCAAAAGGAGGCGCTCGCACCAGGTGAGTCGGGAAGAGCCTCAGGGGTCGGGCCTAAATTCCCCAAGACTCCCAAAATCCTCTTCAACGCCAGATGAACTTGACTGTGCTGCACTGCCTCGGCTGTCACCCGAGGCATGACTCCCGACACACGGGCATGTGTGACAACCTGGGGTACTTCAAGTCTAACCACAGATCTCTGTGTCCCCTAGAAGGGGAGCTGGACACTGCTGCTGCAACTAGGGAGGAAAGCGGCTATGCAAGACTCCAGGCGAGAGGAGACCTGACTCCCCTGTGTGGGATCCAGGGGAACTCCAAAACCTATGTCACCACGGGCGAGGCAAGATCAGGCTCTGGCTTCACCACCAGACAATGACTGAAGAACCGGCCATGACTGGGGAGCAGTCTCCAGAGGGGCCTTGCAACTCGCATGGAGACTGGCCTTGCTGAGGCCACAGGGGCAGATCCCTGGGGTCCCTGTCGTAACTCGAGAGCACACCACCGCAACTCGAGAAAAACTAGAATCTTCCCCCCTGCAGGCGGAATGAGGCCCTTGTTCGCTGTGGTGTCTCATGGGAAATCACCCTTTTCCTCCTAGACCTCCAAAGGCTCCTTCACACCCTTGCTGTGAACCAAGCAGTTCCCTGCCCTCCCAGTCCCCACTCGAGAGGAACACTGAGGGTGCTGCCGCGACTCAGGAGGATACTCATTTTCCCTACTCAGCTCGATGAAAGGCCCTTTCCCTGCTCCATCAGGAAAGGATTCTAGTGCTCTCCTCGAATCGCCAGAAGAGGCGCTCAAAACAGGAGAGTCTGGAGGAGCCTCGGGTGTCGGGACTCCATTCTCCAATGCCCCCAAATGCCTCGTTCACTCCAGTTGAACCCGACTGCCCTGCACTGCCTCTACTGTCACCCCGAATCAGGACTACTGGCACACTGGCACGTGTGACAACCTGGGGTACCTCCAGGGCTAGCCACAGTTCCCTGTGTCACCTAGAAGGGGAACCGGACACTGCAGCTGCAACTGGGAAGAAAGCTGCCCTGAACGTCTCCAGGCGAGAGGAGGCCTGACTCCCCTATGTGGGCTCCAGGGGAATCCCAAGGCCTATGTCAGCATGGGCTATGCAAGCTCTGGCTCTGGCTTCAGCACCAGACGAGGACTGAGGACCCAGAGACGACTGGGGAGGAATCCCCAGAGGCGCCTGGCAACTCACACGGAGACTGGCCGGCCTCTCCTGAAGCCACAGAGGTGGGTCCCTGGGGTCCCAGTTGTAACTCAAGAGGACCCCACCACCACTCGAGAAAATCCAGAAGCTTCTCCTCAGCAGGCGGTGTGAGGCCCTTGTCCGATGTGGTGTCTCAGAGGAAATCACCCCTTCCTCTTGGGCCTTGAAAGGATCCTTCACTCCTTGCTGTGACCCAAGAAGTTCCCCACCCCACCAGTCCCCACTCGAGAGGAACACAGAGTGTCACGCCATGACTCAAGAGGAGCCCCACTTTGCCCTTCTCAGCTTCAGATGAGGGGCCTTTTCCCTGCTCCATCGGGAAATGGTTTCCAGCGTTCCCCTCGCATCCCAAGTGGAGGTGCTCAAACCAGGATAGTTGGGAGGTGCCNAGGCTCAACTCCCGACACACTGACACGTGTTACAGACCTGGGGTACCTCGAGGGCTAGAAAAAGATCCCTGTGTCCGCTGAACGGGGAGCCAGACACTGTTGCTGCACCTGGCGAGGGAAGCGGCTGTGACATCTCCAGATGTGGCAAGGCATGACTCCACTGTGGGGGCTCCACCGGAACCCCAAGACCTATGTCAGCACGGGCAAGGAAAGCTCAGGCTTTGGCCTCAGCACAAGAAGAGAACAGAGGACCCGGCAACGGCTGGGGAGGGATCCCCAGAAGAGACTCGCAACTCGCTCAGAGACTGGCCTCTCCTGAGGCCACAGGGGCGGGTCCCTGGGATCCCAGTCTTAACTCGAGAGGACCCTGCTGCAATACTAGAAAAACCAAAAGCTTCTCCCCTGAAGGCGTGGTGAGGCCCTTGTCCTCTGCAGCCTCTTGGACCTTGAAAGGCTCCTTCATACCCTTGCTGTGACCCAGGAGGTTCCCTGCCCCACATGTCCCCACTGGAGAGGAACCCCGAGGGTCCCTGCTCTGTCAGGTAAGTGTTCCCGGCACTCCCCTAGCATCCCAAAAGGAGGCGCTCGCACCAGGTGAGTCGGGAAGAGCCTCAGGGGTCGGGCCTAAATTCCCCAAGACTCCCAAAATCCTCTTCAACGCCAGATGAACTTGACTGTGCTGCACTGCCTCGGCTGTCACCCGAGGCATGACTCCCGACACACGGGCATGTGTGACAACCTGGGGTACTTCAAGTCTAACCACAGATCTCTGTGTCCCCTAGAAGGGGAGCTGGACACTGCTGCTGCAACTAGGGAGGAAAGCGGCTATGCAAGACTCCAGGCGAGAGGAGACCTGACTCCCCTGTGTGGGATCCAGGGGAACTCCAAAACCTATGTCACCACGGGCGAGGCAAGATCAGGCTCTGGCTTCACCACCAGACAATGACTGAAGAACCGGCCATGACTGGGGAGCAGTCTCCAGAGGGGCCTTGCAACTCGCATGGAGACTGGCCTTGCTGAGGCCACAGGGGCAGATCCCTGGGGTCCCTGTCGTAACTCGAGAGCACACCACCGCAACTCGAGAAAAACTAGAATCTTCCCCCCTGCAGGCGGAATGAGGCCCTTGTTCGCTGTGGTGTCTCATGGGAAATCACCCTTTTCCTCCTAGACCTCCAAAGGCTCCTTCACACCCTTGCTGTGAACCAAGCAGTTCCCTGCCCTCCCAGTCCCCACTCGAGAGGAACACTGAGGGTGCTGCCGCGACTCAGGAGGATACTCATTTTCCCTACTCAGCTCGATGAAAGGCCCTTTCCCTGCTCCATCAGGAAAGGATTCTAGTGCTCTCCTCGAATCGCCAGAAGAGGCGCTCAAAACAGGAGAGTCTGGAGGAGCCTCGGGTGTCGGGACTCCATTCTCCAATGCCCCCAAATGCCTCGTTCACTCCAGTTGAACCCGACTGCCCTGCACTGCCTCTACTGTCACCCCGAATCAGGACTACTGGCACACTGGCACGTGTGACAACCTGGGGTACCTCCAGGGCTAGCCACAGTTCCCTGTGTCACCTAGAAGGGGAACCGGACACTGCAGCTGCAACTGGGAAGAAAGCTGCCCTGAACGTCTCCAGGCGAGAGGAGGCCTGACTCCCCTATGTGGGCTCCAGGGGAATCCCAAGGCCTATGTCAGCATGGGCTATGCAAGCTCTGGCTCTGGCTTCAGCACCAGACGAGGACTGAGGACCCAGAGACGACTGGGGAGGAATCCCCAGAGGCGCCTGGCAACTCACACGGAGACTGGCCGGCCTCTCCTGAAGCCACAGAGGTGGGTCCCTGGGGTCCCAGTTGTAACTCAAGAGGACCCCACCACCACTCGAGAAAATCCAGAAGCTTCTCCTCAGCAGGCGGTGTGAGGCCCTTGTCCGATGTGGTGTCTCAGAGGAAATCACCCCTTCCTCTTGGGCCTTGAAAGGATCCTTCACTCCTTGCTGTGACCCAAGAAGTTCCCCACCCCACCAGTCCCCACTCGAGAGGAACACAGAGTGTCATGTCATGACTCAAGAGAAGCCCCACTTTGCTCTTCTCAGCTCCAGATGAGGGTCCCTTTCCTGCTCCATTGGGAAGTGGTTTCCAGCGTTTCCCTCACATCCCAAGTGGAGATACTAAAACCAGGATAGTTGGGAGGTGCCTCAGGGTTCTTGCCACCATTCCCTAAAATCCCTAAATGCCTCGTCCACTCCAGATGAACCTGCCTACCCTGCACTGCCTCGACTATCTGCTAAAGGCTCGACTTCCGACAAACTGCCACGTGAGACAACCTGGGGTACCTCGAGGGCTAGCCACAGATCCCTGTGTCCCCTAGAAGGGGAGCCTGACACTGCTGCTGAAGTTGGGGAGGAAAGCGGCCGTGCACGTCTCCAGGCAAGAGGAGGCCTAACACCACCGTGTGAGCTCCAGGGGATCCCCAAGACCTATGTCAGCACGGGCTATGCAAGCTCTGGCTCCAGNTTGGGGAGGAAAGCGGCCGTGCACGTCTCCAGGCAAGAGGAGGCCTAACACCACCGTGTGAGCTCCAGGGGATCCCCAAGACCTATGTCAGCACGGGCTATGCAAGCTCTGGCTCCAGCCTCTACAACAGACGTGGACTGAGGACACAGTGACGACGGGCGAGAAACCCCAGATGGGCCATGCAACTCGCATGGAGATAGCCCTCTCCAGAGGCCACAGGGGCGGGTCCATGGCATACCAACCATAACTCGAGAGGACCCCGCTGCAACTCGAAAAAAACCAGAAGCTTCTCCCCTGCAGGCATGGTGAGTCTCTTGTCTGTTGCACTGTCTTGGAGGAAATCACCCCTTCCCTCTTGGACCTCGAAAGGCTCCTTCACACACTTGCTGTGACCCAAGAAGTAACCCGCCTCACCCGTCCTCACTCGAGGGGAGCACCGAGGGTCCTGCTTCAACTCAAGTGTAGCCCCGTTTTCCCCTGCT